>APFE030867130.1:23651-41594 GCA_000404065.3 Pinus taeda
TCAGGATACTTGAGAAGATTGGTGAAAATGCTTTTCGCCTTGATCTACCAGCTTACATGCACATCTACTCAGTCGTAAATGCAGATTGCTTGAGGTTGTTTGAACCTTCAATGATTGAGGACTTTGAAGAGCAGAGTCAATTACCTTCTATTGATGACCTGCTACCTGAATATCTTAATGAATTGCGAGAAGACACAGTGTTGGACAGGAAGGTAAGGACAACATGCAGGGGACAAGTGGAATACCTCAGGATTGGGCTCAAAGGTTCAAAGCCAAGCGGTGCGAAGTGGATTGAGATTGGAAAAGTGAGAAAGCAATACCCTCACTTAGTCGATGCTTGAAAACCAACTTTTGGTCGTCCAAAAGCTCTTTTAGTGGGAAGGCCGTGATCTGAATTGGATCCATCAAAGACTGGCAAAGAACCATAACTATATCAGGTCGGGATGAATCTCTAAAAATTCCAAAAATAACGATCAAAAACACCCTGAACCAATGGCAATGGCAACGAACGTGGAACGAAAAGGACCTCGGCCAAAGCGCGCTAACTGAGGCCCATGGAGATTGCGCAGGAGGTCAAAGTAGCCCCCGGGAGCCCCGGATCGGGAAAATGAGGTGATTTTTGATGCGTGATTAGCGCGCGTTAGTTGCGCATCGTTGGGCGAATAGGGCCAAAATGGAGGAGCTTGAAGCACTCGGTCGCGTTGGGAACCGGAGAACCATGGGCGGGAAAGGCAAAAAGTGTTAATCGTACAAGGCGGGACCCGCGCTCTAGAAACCGGCGGTATTGATAGGGGCGCCCTCAAACGGTAAACGGTTTTGGAGGAAGCGGAGCAATCCCACTCAACAATCGATGCGTAGCGACGGAGGTGAGAGAAAACCGTCGTTGATCGCACGTTATTGGTCGAGCAAGGCAACCGCGCGGGATGTGCGTATGACATTGGATCTGAGGGAGCCTAGATCAGATGGCTGAGATTGCACCCGATGGAGGAAGCGAAATCGACAAGGAATTAAGCTGCGTTCTAAAGGGATTTGGAATCCATTTGACCACTACAGTGGAGGAATAACACATCCATGACGTAACTGAAGAAACGAACCGACGAGCAGGCTGGCGTTGTTCAGATAAGGACACGTGGCCACTCCCTAAGCGTTCATGCTGACACTGAACAGGGAACTCCAAGCGCAGCTGCAGAAGGCGAATCAACAGAGGCAGAAGAGGAACCGAACAGGCATGGAAACGAATGGCTAAAATCCATGAATAGAGACATAATACACAGTCAAGTCGAAGTGAAGTCCGAGAGATGAAGGAAAAAGACCAGAATCTCGAGAGGAGGACAGAATACACAAAGAAGAAGGCAGTAAAGCAGGATAAAAGCAGGAAGAGACAGAGGGCCGAGCTGACCAGCGGCAGCATCGAGCACCACCTAGCTCAAGAGATTCGAGCCACCCCATAGAGGGATCTTTCCAGGCTGAGCACCACATTGAGCTCTTACCACTATAGACCAGAAGGTCATAGAGCTGGTGGGAAGAAGAGACTGGGTACTCCAGTGGCTTGGGGAATCCAAGAGCCACCCTGCCAAGCAAAACCTGCTTCAGGAGAACTCACATTGAGTCCCTACATTGTAATTCTCTCTATTAAAGACACAATAAAACAAGGCCACCACTGAAAGCTGGACCAGAGACGTAGCCCTAGAGAATAGGGTGAACTCCTTATTAAAATTGCTTGTGCCTTTGTGGTTGATTACTATGTTTCTCTGTTGTCTTTCCATTTAAATGTCTGTGTATTGGCAATCTGATCGATCCGTTACTTAAATAACACAGAACACACACTGGCACATGAGTCTGTAATACCTTTTGTTTAATAAAACTTCAACTAATGTCACTCATAGGGTGATTATCATATCACTAAGAATGGTTCTTCAGATAGCGAGGGATCTGGATTTGGGATCATTTTCCTAATGGTGACAAAATGATGTGTAACACCCCTCCTGATTAGATTAGCGAGGTTTGATCACTTACTATTGAAACTAACCCTCGACATAAATGCATTTTCACCTAGATAAGATCCAACATTTCAATGCAGCAAAAACGAAAAAAGAATCCACTTGCATGCATAAGGAGTAAGCTCTCATCTCCTTTAATAGTCATGGAGTATCAAAATACTATGGGTGAATGCCATGGGTCTTTTTCTTCTTTTATTTAAGTGACTTATAGTGTTATTTTTCCTTAGTCACTTTTTAATTAATTAATTCCTAGCTATTAAATCATTACTTTTTCATCCGTAGCCTACGGGAATGGAAATTATATTGAGTTAGTCTCTAATCTCAGTGCTCAAAAATATGGGACATTACAATCCTCCCTTCCCACAATTGCTTGACCCCAAGCAATTCTAACCTCAATACCAAGATCCCAAATGAATCTAAAGAATCCTTGTTGCATCATTAAAATGGAATTCAAAATGTGTACACTAAGACCAATTCTTGGATCTCAAATGAATCTGAAAAAGTTTATGATAAACTCTTGCTTTATCAATATGATATTATCGATCCTTGTGCCTCCTTCCTTCTAGTTGCGCTCCACTACTTGGTGAAGCATTTTCATATGTGGGAGTAATCCACTTGGATCCCACTTCTACATAGGGAATCTAGCATCCCCAATGCCCGAACACTTCAACTACATTGTACCCCTGGATAGAAGTAATCTCCCATAATTTACCCATTTGATAGGGTACCAACTCGTAATCTTCATCCAGTCTAGTTGTTGGGAACCTCTATCATAGTAGATGTCAATTGCCACCATAACTCTTAAGTCCCTTCAAAGGGAGTTTCTCTCCCACCAGGTACTAACAGTCCCTGAAACTGACCACCATGTTGTGGCTACCCTACTTTGATTATAACTGAGATCTCACTATGCCATAGCTCCAACTCTTGTTTGCATCCCAATATACTTGCTATCTTACTCAAACATCTTGCAAGCTTGTATTCTTGATTCCTCATACCATACATCCATCTCATGCTTATGTGTCATCACCTTCTCACTATCTAGGTTGAGAAATAATGTGCAAGGTTTCTTATTACTCACACTCTTGATCGGCAATTGTGAAAATGTGCTATAGTCCTTTCTTATGTACCTCTGAAGTGGGATGTTGTACATCTCACCTCTTGATTTTGCTAAAAGAAACCAAAGAGTATGTTGTCTTGCTATTAGTAATTTTACACTACTACAACTTCAGTGAATTTTTTATGGCCTTTGGTCGCTCTTTCGAACCCCTATCACCTCTCTCATTAAAAATCAGGGTTCTAGTAAACTGTGAATGGCGTGGAATCGAAATTTTGACATTCCAAGTTTTCGTCGGAATTTCGACGTTGACTGCCATCGGAAACTTGGTCATTCAAGGTAGCGGAGTTAGTTGAAACCCTCCCCATACCCATCGTAAATTCGACAAAAAATGTGTTTATCTAGCAACACATTTCCTGATGTCTTGTGTCTTTCGAACCTTCGTCACAAGATCAATGCCTACGGCTATATTTTTTCGATAAATTTTCCATATTGGTGACATCCTGTGCTATTGGAACGTCCTTTGCAAAACTGATGCCTATGCCTTGATTTTTCCGACGATGTTTCCATGGTGACGACATCATCTGCCATTGGAAAAGTCGTCGTAAAAGTTACTCTTGCGGCTAGATTTTTCTGACCAATTGCCCATACTTGCCACATCCTATCGTCAAAATATTTATTTCGATGCCAATTTTAAAAAGAAAAATATATCAAATCTCACATTCCACTTCAACCTTCCAAGGATAGTCATCTAATAGTTCATCGTCTCCTTCCTAATCCGACAGCATGCGGAGCATTAACTCTCCTCCGCTGACATCACAAGGGGATAGTCATCTAATAGTTCATCGTCTCCTTCCTAATCCGACAGCATGCGGAGCATTAACTCTCCTCCGCTGACATCACAAGGGGATGTCCCCATCAACACGTCCATTGTTGATTGCCCCTATTTAATCTGAAGGTCTAGATTGTGGTGAGACCTCCCCTTCATCTGTTAATGTCACTGAGGGAGAGGTATGGCGGCGTTTATAGTCGTCAATTCCTTTAACAAATCCATGCCATTTGTTGAGCCATACCTTCGCCCATGGTCATTGGGTGATGCATGAGGTAGAAGCAGACCTCCTACTTGGTGTGAACGAGGGAACGAGCCTGGCCTCTGAATCAACATACACAGAGTAATACACTAGTATACATGGTGGAAATCCGACGGCAGAATCCGATAGTATGAATAAAATTGGAAAAAAAAAAATGTCATAAGTTAAATGTACTCTTTTTTTTAAATCTCGACAGCTATGGGACATCCAACGTAATTTCCTTTACCTTTGAATATTTAATGTTAGTTTGATGGCGTCGAATATCCGAAGAATACCAAGTTTTCGTTGGATAATGGCGAATTTCGCCATTAATGGCTTTTTTTCATTGGACAATGTCTAATATCGAACGCTTTGCGTAAAAAATCCAAAAGAAAATTGATATATATAGAGGAGCATGAATATCATATAAATTCGATATAGTTGTTATACTTGTGATGGTTTTGAAAGGTTGTAGGCTTATTTTGAGGTTAATTTTTGAAGAAAATTATTACTGAAAGTTTGGTGAGGAAAAATGTCACATAACATTCCTCAAGGAGGCCAAGCAGACATGAGATCAACATCGGGGACCTCGAAAGATCAAAAATGTTATTGCCATTGTAAAAGATGCAAAGGCTTGAAGATAAGGAAACTTCTAATAACAACAGCTAAAAATTATAGTAGAGACTATGGACACGTTATAGGCAGGCATGAATGTCATCCATTAATAAGTTATTCATTATATGTCTTTGTATTGTAGATTGCTTTTGTGTGTGTGTATATATATATAGATTGTATGTCTTTGTATTATATATTGCATTGTAAATTGTATTGTAAATTGTATTGTCTTTGTAAATTTTTATATTCTTTTCGGAAATATTTGACCTATGTTTTCATCTTGGTGTGGAGAAATATTATTTGATTATTATGGTTAGGGTCAATTAAGGGGTTAGATCGAGTTAGGGGTTAATTAGTTTATGGGCTTAGGGATAAGGGGTTATTATTCAAGGGTCTAGGGGTTAGAGGTTAAGGACTTAGACATTAGGGGTTTAAAGGCTTAGGGGAATGGGGTTAAGGTCTCACGGGGTTAATGTATGTTTAGGGGGTTAATTAGGACCTAAAGGATTTAGAGGTTAATGGGGTTTTAGGGAGCATTATTAATATTTTTTTAAGTATATTATGCACATTTAAAAGATGGACATAGTAAAAATAATTTTATAGGAAAAAAGGAAATAATTCATAATATATTGGAATAAAATTTTATAAGACAAAATATAAAAAGATAAATATCATTAAAAATTAATTAATAAAATTTTTATTAAAAAAAGTCATTATAAAGAAGATGATTGGATGAAGATAAAAAGAGTCCTATTTATTTAGGTAGATGATAATTAATAATAATAATAACTATTTTTTATGAAAATTATTATATAAAAAACAAAAACAAAAATATTCTTTATTTATTGAAATTTTTAAATTTATAAATCTTTTTATTTAAATATATATATATATATATATATTGTAAATTTAATATTCATCTGTTTATACAAATTACATTAATAATAAAAAATTAACTTAAAAAAATATTTCGTTACAAATAAAACTATAATTTGGTAACTAAATCAAAGTGAAGTAATGTGTGATAATTAAAAGCATTGTTTATTTTAACTATTTTTAGTATGAAAGTAGATTCACATTGATATCCAAGGTTTATTGATATCTTAAATGTGAATGGAATCTATAAAATATTTGGAAAACAAATATATTGAAAGTGGATAGTTATTAAAATTCCTTTACCATTTTTTATAAGGTTGTTTGAATTTGTCTTAAAATAAGATAGTTTCAATATTTAGAAAATAGTTAATATTATAATGTTTGAGTTTTTAGTATAATTATTTAATTTATTTTGGTTATAATGTATGGTTTGTTTATAATTCAATGGGTTATCTTTAATATTACTTAAGTGTTATGAGTTGCAAGTAAGAGATTTAGGAATTAAGTCTCTAGCTTAATATTTGTTATTTTAGACCTAACTATGTATTTAAAGAAAAGATTGTTAAAAGCACATTGATTTTTTTACCATTATGAAAAAAAAAAGAGAAAACAAGAAGATGTAATGGCTCGTATACTCCTAGAAGATGGTTAGGAATTTTTTTCTAAAGTCAATCAGGGTTAAAACTAACTAGCCAAATAAAAATTTTAGGCAATGTTATAAAAAAAAGAGTCAAAAGTTCAAATTGAACTACAATATATTAATTTCCAATAGTTGATTAATGTGGAAAATAAGGAAAAATGGTAAACAAGAAGTAGTTATCACGTAGTTCAACTTAGGAAATGTTCAATCATAACCTAGAAAGCAATTTCGGAAAATTATAAATGATTTGGGTAAAGCGTGTAAGCTTTCTAACTAAAATTTGAGTACAAAAAGGATGTTACAACCAACATAAAATGAGTTTCCTCTATTAAAATTACCCCAAAATTTTAAATTTATATTTCACTTTGATTTTATTCAATTTAGTGATAATTATGGCAGGGGATACAAATTTATGTGTGGTGCTCTTTTTTTTTAACGCAACGACTATGGACTTTAAATTTTATAAAATGTTTAAGGAACTCGTTAGGTCCAGCTACATCATCCAAAAACTTTTGAAATAATAGTCTAAAAGTCTAGAAAGAAAGCTTTAACAGTTTCCCATAGTTTAGAATTCCACAATAGAACCAAATTTAGTACCCCAAAACTGTAAATTCTTCAAAAAACTCCTCGAATCATCATAGTCCTCCTTTCCCTTTATGATAACATTGTCAATTTTTTTGGATAACTATGAGTGAGCCACCAAAAACAGTTACCTTTTGCGCCTTTTCTTCTACTAGTAATCTAAGTCCATGCCATAGAGCCTAGAACTCAGCTTGGTTGTTGGTGATTCCCCTATACCTCAGGAAAATTTTAACTCTTTTTGTTTGTTAGGGCAGTGGATAACCCCAACCACTCCTGCCAGCCCAAATTCCCTCCCATTCCTACCACCCTAAATTTATGTGTGATGTTATGTTCCTAACCACAATGTATTTCACTCAAAAAAGTTTCTCATTTTTTAAGGAAACAAGTATAGGACACAAGCCTTGCACTTAGTGTTTCAAAATGTTTTAGGTGACAATGAACTTTTTAATCCCAAGTGATATAGAGTGAAGAACTATCTATATAAAGTATCTTTTGTGATAAGTAAAGGGTTGCATTTGTTTTAAATTGTGAGAAAGGTTGAAGTAATATCAAAGCTATAATAGTTCTAGGAAAAGGGTAGATTAATGAAATGTTTGATAAATCATTAATGATTATTTTTTCCAAATTTATCTTGCTTATTATCACTCATGCAAGATAGAGCATTCCATTTTGAATGTCCTTTGAAGTAGGTGCAATGTTTTTATTCTATAACATTCACTTACCATTAAGTACAAAGGAGTGATTTTTTGACATTTTGGTCAAATTAACCAAGTAGTCAAAAAGAAATAACACCCCATTTTGTGTCGAAGGACAGATTGAACTGATGCCTTATTAAAAAAGGGTTTCTTATGAAAAATGTCTTTATTGGTTTCCTTACCACTCACCTAAAGAAAAATGGGATCTTATCTAATTTTCTTACATAGGTTATTGATTTCAAAGTTTATAATTGAAAACATATGATGAAAAGTGCAACTAATAAGTTAGATCAACAAACACATTGTGGCCTTGATTTTGATAAGCTAACCTGGATAATATGATACAGAAAATAGGAAATTAGGCATAAAAGGGTATAGAAAGAATAATTAGAGACAAACACAAGACCAAACAATAAAGAATAAGCAAGAAGTATCTTCCTCTTGTACATTCCTAGACCCATCTAGCTACCAACTAATTTCAGTAGTAACTTTCATTGTGAGAATACCTTTCATATAGGACTAAAAGTCCACGCCCTTTTTAGAAACATTTTTTTAATTAAAAAATGATTAAAAAAAATAAGATAAGATCCACCCTCCATTTTCCATAATCAAATATTTGAGAGGAGCTGGGGATAAAATGCATTTTGTGTCCTTTCCCCTCTCATTCTCTTGTCTTATGGAAGCCGTTATGAACAATATTGTAGTATTTACCTTAAAGATTTCCTGCTTGAATTTAATTGGTATTTCCTGGATTCATTGGTATTATTGTTTGAGTCTTGTACTTTGAGCACATTTGTAAATGTGATGGAATGAAAAGGGTTTGATGATTGTCAGGTGATTGTTCCTAAATTTTCAACATATTCTTAAACATCTTGCTAAATTGCACAAGCTTCATGATCGCATTGATTTGTTGTATTTGTTTCTTTCTCTCACCCAAGCTCATGGTTGCTTGATATAGAACACCAAATATGAAGTACAACTAGCCCTTGGATGGATAATAACCTATTAACCCCTAAGGACTTAGCCCTTGAGCCCTTATAAACCCCTAAACCATTAAGTACCCCTATCCTTGAACCTTAATTACACCATCTTAAACCCTAACCCCCAATGCTCAAACCACTGACACATCATCCCCTATACCCTCAATTCTCAACCCCTTCTAAAATAAACCGTGGTTCCCAAGTTGGGTCGAGGAAATTTTCCATCCTCTTAAAATTTCTGGTCTCCAAGTGAAATCAAGAAATAATATGACATTTTAATGATGAATGTAAAATAAGATCAATGTGCTTTTTATTATGGTTGTGACTATATATCTCAGAAAGTTTCTCTCTTACTACATGTCAAGAAAAGTAACATATTTCCTAGATTTTTTCAACATATTATTAAATATATTAATAAATTGCACAAGCATCGTCATTGATTTTTTGCCTTTGTTTCGCGCTCTCATCTAATTTATCTTTTTTTGTCTTTTTTTTCCTATATTACATTTGTGAACATATATATTGTTTAAATATTTGTTATATATACTAATATTGCTTTATTGATTGTAATTGTATAGTATGGGCCCCCTAGGGCATTGCTCGAAGAGGAAGAGGTGGTTGTAGTAGAAGCGTTTGTTCAAGAACATGGAGAGAATATTGAGGATCAAGCTAATGATCCTATTGAAGAAGATAATGATGTTGATAACACAGTTGAAGAAGATGGGTCAAACAGATTAATCCAGGAGACATTTAATAATGTTGGAATGGATGATGATGGCAACTGGTATGATGGTTCTTATGGTATACTTGTACTTGATATGGAAAGTAAAGATTTTTATGAAGGATCAGAAACATCTCTTCTCTCTAATGTATTGTTGTTGGTCAACTTAAAGGTGATGAATGGTTTATCAAACACATGTGTGACACAACTCCTAAGGTATGTAATATATTTTGTGACATTTAGTACAAGATGATAAAACAATTATTTTTTTCCTTTTTTTAATGTTAGTACGTTGATCATCATTTAATTTGTAAAATTTGGACGCAATATGTATGATTAATATTGTTTACAATAATAGTACTACTGATTTTGTATGTTGTAGATTGTTGGTAAATTTTTGTTACAACTGTCAAATGTTTTACCTCGTACATACCGATATTTACATGCCATTATGAAAGATATTGGAATGGAGTATCAAGCTATTCATGTGTCGAAATACAAATGCCCAAGATGTGATGAGAGTAGATATTAAACCGATAAAGTAACAAAGAAGGTGACTCGCAAGGTTCTTCATTATGTTCCCATAATTCCACATCTGCGACAATTTTTCAAGAGAAAAATCATAGCACAATTTATAAATTACCATGCAATGAAAATAAGTGAAGATGGTGTTCTTCAAATGCCTGCAGATGGATCTACATTTAAGAATATAGAGGAAAGTTAGCCAAAGTTTAAAGAAGAACCTCATAATCTTAGGCTTTCATTAGCAGTTGATGATTTCAATCCATTTGGAGATATCAGATATACTTACTTGGTGTGGCCCATTTTTGTTATCAACAGTAACATTCCTCTGTGGATTTCAATAAAGAGGGAGGACATAATGCTGGCAATGATTGTTCCAAGTATTAATTTGTTTAGAATAATTATTTTTAACAAAATAACATCTCATGTTTCTTGTTTATTTCATAATTATATCTTATATTTTTTTGTTTATTCATATATGTTCAATTATGTATTATATTTTTTTTATTTACTCATATATGTAGTAATAATTTACTATATGTTTAACCAATTAGGTAAGTACCAAGTCAAAGATATGAATGTATATATCAAGCCTCTTATCGATGAGTTAGTGGACTTATGGAATGGTGTCACTATGTATCATATCCCTAGGCCAAGGAATGCACAAAGGGAATTTGAATTCCATGCAATGCATGTATGGACATTTCATGATGCCCTAGAGTTAACACATTTATGTGGTATGTTATAACAGTACCATGCACTTTAATAGCGTTAAATTTTATGAATTTCATTTCATGAATGTTTTTTGAATAGTCCCCTCATTATACATACTTTAAATAATTGATATAAAAATTATTCAATCTCTTGCAGGTCTTCAAACAAAGGGTAAATGTGTTTGTCTAGTTTGTGGTCCTAAGATGAAATATCGTCATTTAAGAAGCTTAGGAAAGGAGGGGTTTGTTAAGTATAGGCACTTTCTTTCTAAGAACAATAGGTACAGAAGTATCAAAAAACATATTTTCAATGGGAAACAAGAGACTGGATTAAGACCATGAAAAATGACACCTCGGGCATGGAAGTTGCAATATAATAGAGTCTCTCAAGGTATTGATTAAATCGTCTATGTATCAATATACATGATATGTTTGTATTATTTTATATTTTTATTGCATTTTCTTAATTGTATTAATTGACAGGTTTTGTTGTTATAATATATTTAACTATGATTCACCTTGTAGGTCGTCAAGGCATTAAAAATAGGGCACTTCCACGAGGAATAAAAACTTATCTTAATAAATTCAATAGACTCCCCTACTTTGAGCACCAAGAAATTGTTCATTTGTTTGATACAATACACAATGGGAAGAATGTAACATATACCTTATGGAAAATCTTAGATGGAAGGAGAGATAAAGAAAAAAATTGTCAAGATTTGTAATGACATTAAGGAGGCCAATCATGCAATGCAAAGTGTGATTCCTTCAAATAGCGATGGATACAGCCAAAATATAAGCACCTTTCCATGGTTATTGATAGAGCAACAAAGAAAGGATGTTAAAGAGGTTATTGGAAAATTTAATTTTCCAACTAGATTTTCTTCATACATAAAGAATATCCTAACAAAGAAAGCTGAATTAGGTGGGGTAAAAACACATGATTGGCATATGTTCATTAAGGTAATTATTTTGGTGCATATATTTGTACATTGGTGAAACATATTGTTAATTTTTTTTCCACTAATTTGGGAATAAATAATGATCAATCATTATTTTTGTTACAGTATGTTTACCTCTATCTCTCCAAGATAACTTTGACAACAATGTCAAACAAGGTATATATGATCTTGGCAAATACATGAGATAAGTGGAGATTTATGTGCAAAGTGTAATTTGTTCAATAATTTGGTGTACAATTTATATGTGACTACATGTGTTTTACTTGCATGTACTATATACCCTTTTGTTGAAACATGTGATTTGCTTGCTTCGATTGTAGATGGTTTTCATCTAAAGAAATCGATAAAGAAGATATAAAGTATTGGAGGAAACAAATGCCTCGTCTAATGTGTGAATTGCAAAAGTATCTACCTCCAAAAAATTTTAATGCACAAGCTCACTACCTCATACACCAAGTCAAGGAGATTAAAAAGTGTGGACCTATACACATAATTTCAATGTGGATGGTTGGGAGGCACTTGAAATCACTGAAAGATTTGGTCAGGCAAAGAGCATATCCTGAGGGTTCTATGGTAAAGGTATATATGGTATATCAAACCATGGTTTATATTAGTCAATATAGTCCTACAATAGGAAAAAGTATTAATGTATTGGATCGCGTTTGGCATGTCAACTCCATGAACAAATTTGAAGGGCATTACCTATTGGGGAAAGGTATAATGAGGAAAGTGATATGTAAGTAGATAGTGGAGATTTATAGTACATTTGAATTTTTTGTTTTTTGTTTTGTTAAGCTTGGCAAGAATTTTCATTTTCTATTTATAATCAACAAATTTACACCACATAGATTGGCTAGGTGGCCTAAACTTGCCCAATGGGAAACCAAGACTGTTGGCCACATATCCTCATTGTAATCCATAAAAAAAAAAAAATAGAGTTTCAATCTCTCTAGTCAAGCTATATATGTCTTGGTTTCATGACCAGACTCTATATGTATATGTATATGTATATGTATATGTATATGTATGTATATTATATGATATATTATATATTTATTATATTTATATATAATATATATATATATATATATATATATTATATATATATATATATATATATATATATATATATATATATAATATATATATATATATTATATATATACTATATATATATATTATATATATATATATATATATATTATATTATATATATATATATATATATACTTGCATGACGAAAAGTAAATGCTAATCGCATATATAACAAAAGTAAACATGGTAAACTAACTAGACCTTCTACTCCTTCGATGTTGATTCCATAGGTGCAGGATCCTTGACAGTTGCTCCAGGCATCTCAGAAAATTCCAAGGTGCATGGAATGTGTCTTTAAATTCTGTCCAGTCTAATGTCCTTCTTATGGAGTTGAAACTGAATTCTCTACAAATCATGTTTGTAACTCGACATCCCTTGGAGAGAGACCGCCATCCCCACCGAGATCTGTAGCATGGCTTTACCCAATAGGCTTTTCATTAGACAATAGAGGTATAATGTCTGCTTGAATTGGGTTATCCTTCCTCTAGTATTCCCCAGGTTTGGGATGAGTGTGCTCCAATTCTCCATATCCTCCTTTGTCTCACTGCCCTGCTTGATTTCCTCTTCCCATTCTTCTAACAAATTATGGATGCCTCCATCTGTTCCCTCTAAGTATGTCGCCATTGCTTCACTTATAAGGTGATCTACCAATTACCTTCCTCTATGGGGCTCTGACATTCTCGGGTCCTTAACCTTTCTAGGCTCCCGGCCCCGTCTTCCACATCCTAATCCTCTCGCTGACCGAGCCATATCAACACTATTTGATACCTGTTCACAGGAAAATTTGTTAACCGAGAGCATTGTAACATATTATAGGACTGGTTATTGTCCTAACTGGAATTTTTGTTTCCAACATTCTCCTCATTCTTTGCCTTTTTCCAATTGCTAACAATATAGGGGCCAGATGGGCATAGATCCAATCCTTAGATAGGGTCAAACTCCAGATCCCTTCTAAATTCTCACCCCTCCCTCCCCATTGCCTCAAATACTCAGTGTAGTTGACAATCTCAGGAAAAGGCCATGCAAGTGAGCCTAGCCTCAGCCCAATGAGTTTACCTCCATGGAGTGCACTCCCTTTCCCCTCTGGCCAGTAAGCCAGAACAATTCCTCTGCCCTTGTCATGCCTAATACCACCCATAGGGATCCTAGCTAGTCTCTTAGCACAATAACTTCTCCCAGTTCCCCAGAATTTTCTGTGGTTGCGGAAGCTAGTCCATACTCCTACCTGTTGTGGCCACCAACAACCCCCCTCCTTATGAAGTGTTAATGCTAATACTAAATAGGTGGGGACCCTTAGCGAAAAATTAAAAAAAATCAATTAGTGTTTATATTTCCTTTTAGATGAAACTTACAACATCATGGACTTAGGAAAATACCTTTGAAGAATCTAAAAAGCTTAAATTTCATGATGAAGAAAGTAAATTCACTCCTTAAGAGATATCGCATCGCGCAAAGAATGATAAGGTACCTTCTAATGAGCCAAAATGATAAAAAACACGAGATTGCGATGCGAAACTCCATCGCATCACATGCATTAATAAGAACTCACATTGAAAAACCTAAAAAATCACCGATATGCAATATCGCATATCACACATCGCAAAAACCACATAAATTACACATAATGACTATAATGATTAAGCGATCTGCGATCTTGCGATATTGCGATATTGTGACCAAGTAACCTTGCGATAAAAGAGCACTATGAGATTGCGATAATGTGATGCAGCGATCTGCGATATCGCAAAGACCTCTCCATCGCAGTTGGTTCTGGCTCATTATTCGAGAAAACTTTTTTAGGCCAAGAACTAGTCATGCACTTTAAATGCGAATTAATGAGTTGTTGCCAGTTGTTAATGAAGTATGGTGTTGTGTTTTTTGAAGAACTAGTTCACGAAAGGTGGCATGTTTTGCATATCTTCGGCATTTAAAGTTTTCTTGTCATTATTTTTATAATTACTTCCACCTCATTTGTAAACTGCAGGAACAAAGGACAAAGCGTTATACAAGGAAGTATGCAGGAAACTATGAAGAGGAAAGGCAGTACTCCAATGTCCATTTGGGAAGACACACCTAATCTACTTAAGGAAGAGAAAGAGCCGCAGAAGTCTTCTGAGGCATCCATCACAGATTTCTCATATATAGCCATGGTTGAATGGGTACTGAACAATGCTGATACCAAAAACAGACAGTTTAATGCTCAGGGTCAAGAGATCACAGAATCACTATTTTTACAAATTTTGAGCTTTATACCCGATAACAGAAAATGGCGCAAAAGGCGAAAAACGCATCAGGGAAGCCCGGATCAAGAAACAAAGGAAGTTTTCGATGCGCGATTAGCGCTTAGCACTAATCGCACATCGCTAAGAAAACTTGCTCGAAAAGGAAGGCTTCTAATTACTCAGTCACCTACAAGCCCCGAAAATTGCAAGAAAGCAACGATAGAAACAAACTGGAAATAGAAAGCTAAAGAAAAATCAAAAGCAATTCAAGGGTTAACCAAGTTGAAATGGGATTATTACCAGGCATACATGGTAAAGCCACATAGTCATTGGATGACTCTCAAGTATATCATCAATTTTGCTGAGAAGATAGTGCCAGCTCTTGCCAATTTTGTTTGCTTAACTCAACCAAAGGCGAAAGACAGTCAGCCGACTCTACTCAGGCAAATACTGAATGCTTGCAACGTTAAGGAGCAAATATAGAAATAGTTAGATACTAGATTTAATTTTAGAAATAGTTTTGCTTAGAAAAAGGACGCTCATTTAAACCGAATCCTGAATTTCTGTAAATAAGTGATTTAGTTAGTAGTATTTAAACCCTTCTCATGCATTTAGAGAAGGGTCCAGAAATTTATCAAAAACTTGTCCTCAGAACATGCACTTTTGCACCCTCCGAGGAGGCTTTGATGAATGAATGGAAAAGGGTTTATTGATATTTGCATTTGATATCTGCTACTAATGTTGCACTTCTGTACTCTTATTGGATGTTAAATGAAGGAGAGATAAATCAATTGTCGCTTGAATCTCATGAGTAAGACTAGTTATAAATGGTACTTTTATCTCTTAACCATTTCTACTTATGCGTTAAAGTGATATTCAGTTTTCAGTTGTTTATATATTACAGCGTGGATGCCTGAGTTATCATTTGGCACTTTTGTACAGTGATAGCTATTTATTTGTTCTTAGTGTATGAATAGCTCATTTATGCGATAAGTTTTTCATAACTGTTTCGTCTAACTTCTTATACGAAGTAGTTCATCTTTATTGAATTCTTTTCTTATAATAGCTGAATGATCTTTATTACCAGTTATTGTTTGAAAACTTTTTAGATCGCATAGAAGAAAGATCACACCCCGGGTTAGCATAAATTTTGATGTTTTTCTGTTTATTAGAATACAACAGCATAGCATTAGATTAGAGTTAGAATAGAATTATTCCATTTAGAACATAAATACCCATCTTTCTCACACACACACACTGAATTGGGAAACTGGTCCCATATCCCCAGTTGGACCCGCTATACCAAATGGATAAGGAGCCGCCAACCAAGTTCCAGACCGGGAGGGTATCCCCCTTGTTGTAGACCCAATTTTCGAGGCCTTCAACATATTTGGCACTAGAAGGAGGGCCTGAGCTATGAATGACAAGTAAATCCAAATCAAAATACCATTCTGAGAGTAAATCACCCTCACCATCTCCCACGACTTCTCCATTACACTTAAATCCAGAGTTAGAAGTCGTCGGAGCATCAACCGCTGCTACAAACCCTGACATTTCGGAACAATCTATTATAGAACCTCCGGAAGTCGAAACTCTGATTCACAAACTTCAGCGATTTTCCATTTCCCCTCAAAGATCTGATAAATCTCAGGGCAGCATGACTTCACAGTATAATCCTGCTCATCCCCTAACTATATTAAAGAGTGAAAAGTTTGGTGTTCGGCCAACCGAATTACCTCTTCCCAAAAGGAAAAGAGAAAGGAAATCACCTAAAGGGTCTGACAGCTAGACTCTTTCATCAACATCATCCATCTCAACCTCTTAACTGCAAATTCAACCATCCACTCCTCCACTCCAGACCATTATCAATCCACCTAGTGGAATCCCTACAACTCCTCCTCAATCATCTGCGATCATAATATCCTCATCTTCCCAACCACAGGGATCATCTTCTACACTTCCCCCTATTAGCAGTTCAACAATGGCCTAGTCTCCATGGAACAACCCTGGGACAGTCTTAATGCACGCACCCTTGAGTCAAATACTGGCCCATCCTGAGAAATGGCTGCCTAAGTTCAATCCCGAGGCAAGCATGCTAGCAAAAGAGCATATAAACAACTTTATGCTATCCATTAATCTCAATGGGGTTACTAATGAAGATGTTGTTGTTTGACTGTTTCCTTATACTCTGCAAGGAACAGCCAGATCGTGGTATTTCTCATTACCCTTTGGATCTATTACTAGTTGGGACATCTTCCAAGACCAATTCCCAACCAAATTTGGTGACGACAGGTCTACGCCAACGTTAATCAACGACCTATCCAACCTTAGGGTCTAATCTAGAGAGTCAATCAAAGGCTTCAATCTACGTTTCATTAAAATTCTAAACAAAATTCCTACTGCTTCTCAGCCCAGCGAGGAAGTGCGATGTGAATGGTATATCACTGCTTTACCATCAAACATAGC
Organism: Pinus taeda; assembly: GCA_000404065.3. Lineage (NCBI taxonomy): Eukaryota > Viridiplantae > Streptophyta > Pinopsida > Pinales > Pinaceae > Pinus > Pinus taeda. The sequence continues at coordinate 40,865 of APFE030867130.1, forward strand.
AATCTTCGTGGACAGGGCTAATAAAATAACCTTAGCCAAAAACATGAAAGAAGCCATAGCAGTAGAGAAACGTATAATGGCTCTAGAGAAGAAGTCCACGATAGAGTAACGGAAATCTAAAAAGGTCACCTTCAAAGAAGAGTCCAAGAAGAAACAAGCAAAAGATCCATTCGATTTGGAGGGATTGCAAAAAGTTCTGAAGACCATGTCCAATGAAATGGTCGACATAAAAAAACAAGTAGCATAAACTTCTTCAAAAAGGTCCTACAGAGCTTTTAAAAGAGGCCCATCCATGGATTCAAGGCCACCCAATGCTATTACAAGTGTTGAATCCGAGGAAGACGAAGAGGAAATTTCCACTGAAGGGCAAATCGATGATGAAGAAGTTGTAGAATTACAAGGAATGTGGGATTTCATCCTCCCACAAGAAGAAGATCAAGAAGTATTCCTAATTAACACACAAAGTAGAAATTAGCTTGATCCTCCCCAAACTACCCCAAAGCCAAAGAGCGCAAGCTCTGCAACAAAGGATAAAGTCGTAACAAAGAAAATGACATCTAAAGCGACTCAAACTAGCCCGGTCCAAACAGATTCACAAACTCCATATAAAACACTGATCGTCTCGGATGAAATGGAGTACAATATTATAGAAGACATGAAAAAGACTAGGGCCAACATCACTCTGTATGAATTGAGCAAGCTAAAGCATCAACAAAAGATAATGATGAAA
>APFE030867145.1:0-16051 GCA_000404065.3 Pinus taeda
AACATAGAAGACCTATATCATAATTTTACTACAACCCTCTCATATTCTATTAACAAGTTCTCAATTAAAGTTTCAAATAATAAAAGAAATAGAAAAACCAATCCATGGTATGACAAAGATTTTAGAAGTGTGAGGAGAGAAATTAAGGAAGTTGTTGATGAATCTCTTAAAATGGACAAGATAAAAATATACAAAGCCCTAACTAAAAGGAAAAAGAGGTAGCACATTTGTCAAAGGTAGGAGAATCTCTTACACCTCTCTAAGGTAGCTTCTAAGAAATTTTGGAAGTAGATTGTGACTAAGAAGACAAAAGATAATAATAAAATTGCTCTTCATGATTGGAATTCCTATCTTAAAAAGATTTATGAATCTCCAAATGTCATGGATAATTTGGAAACCCTGGTCACAACGAAATACGTTTTCAATTTAGAATACATTAAGTTTGGGGTTAATTTACTTGCTAATGGGAAAGATAAGGACATTTAAGTTTACCAGAAAGAAATCTTAAAATTGGAGGTCCTATCCTCATCCCCAACATCCACAAGCTTTTCAATCAAGCAGTCAAGCAAGGGTTCCCTAGACCTTGGACTGAGAGCCTCATTATCCCTATTTTTAAAAGTGGGGATACAAATAACCACTCTAATTACTAGACAATTATGATCAGCCCTCTCTTAGCCAATTATCGGACAATTATGACCACTCAACAATGGACCACCTTGTTACGCATATGATCATTGTGGAGGAATGTCATAATGATAAATCCAATTTATTTTCTTGCTTTGTGGACTTTAGAAAGGCTTTCGTATGGTTCCTAGATACAACCTTTGGAATAGATTAGAAGAGCTAAAGGTTCCTCTCGAGTTGAGAATTGCCGTTATAAGGTTATACGAGAATGTAATTGCCAAGCTAAAGAGAAATGGGGGGTGGTTGAAAGATATTAAGTGTAACATCGGAGATAAAGAAGGTTTCCCCCTCTCCCCTACCCTATTTGGCATTTACATTGATAAGCTCAAAGGCTATTTAGAGGAAGCAGGATGTGATGTCACGATCTTGGCTAGGATAGTCATCATCCTTCTTCTCTGCATTGACGATATTGTTCTTTTTGCAAGGTGCCAATCTGATCTTGATAAGCAACTCAGGCTTCTTAAGGATTTCTGCTCTACCATGGGTATGATTGTTAACACTGACAAAACCAAAGTTATGATTATCAAATCCAAGAAGGACACTTACGCTAATTTTATGTATGACAATAATAACTTGGAGGAAGTGTATTCTGACAAGTACCTAGGAATTGATATTCATGACAAGCTCAACTAGAATCATAGCATTGAGAAAAGGATTAATGGGGGCTCGAAAGCTTATTTTGGTCTTGAAAATAATTGTGAAGCAGAAAACCTCATAATGTGGTATAAAAAGAAGTTCCTCTTTAAAAGTTTAGTCACTACTGTTATCTTATATGGCTGTGATGTTTGGGGTTGCAACATTTCTAGAGAATCGTGGAGAAGTATTGAGAAAATCCAGAAGTGTTTTATAACTTATAACCTAAAAATTGAAAGTAATACACCATATCTATTATGAAACCAGCTCAAGAAAAAGATAGAAGAGATAGATCAATGTTTTAGAATTTAGCCTCTTCGAGGGGGTAACCTCCTTCACATTATTTAAATGGACAATTCTTGGATGATTCAAATGACAAAACCTCCTTTCTATATATAGGAGTCTAAGGAGTCACAATATAATCCAACCGACCTAACAATAATAATATAAAGCCACAAAATAAAAATAGAGGGATTCTATGGGGCACAATAATAACAATATGGGGACAACAGGGGCACAACAATATTAATAAGGGGTACAACTACAATTGTAATGGGTTAATCAGTAATATTATAGGGACCCAACTTGCCCTATTTTGTAACACTATTATAATAATCATTATAATTATTCAATTCATGTTATTACTATATTATTTGTTTGTTTTATATTTTATGTTTTACTATTTTGTAACATTATTATACTAATCATTATCATTATTTAATTCATGTTATTACTATATTAATAATTTTAACTCATGTGATTACTATATTATTTGTTTGTTTTATATTTTATGTTTTACTATTTTGTAACATTATTATACTAATCATTATCATTATTTAATTCATGTTATTACTATAATGTTTGTTTGTTTTATGTTTTATGTTTTACTATTTTGTTACACTATTATACTAATCATTATCATTATTTAACTCATGTTATTACTATACAGTTTCTTTGATTTATGTTTTATGTTTTACTATTTTGTAACACTATTATACTAATCATTATCATTATTTAATTCATGTTATTACTATATTAATAATTCCAATTCATGTATCTACGATATTATTAATTTTAATTCAGGTTATTAATATATTGCTTGTTTGTTTTTTGTTTTATGTTTTATGTTTTATGTTTTACAATTTTGTAACACTATTATACTAATCATCATCATTATCTAGTTCATTTTATTACTAACTGTTTTTTGTGTTTGTTTTATGTTTTATGTTTTACTATTTTGTAACACTATTATACTAATAATTATCATTATTTAATTCATGTTATTATTATATTAATAATTTTAATTCATGTTATTACTATATTAATAATTTTAATTAATGTTATTACTATACTATTGGTTTGTTTTATGTTTTACTATATTGTAACACTATTTTGTAACACTATTATACTAATGATTATCATTATTTAATTCATGTTATTAGTATATTAATTAATTCAATTCGTGGTATTACTATATTTTTTGTTTTTTATTTTTTATGTTTTATGTTTTACTATTTTGTAACACCGTTTTGTAACACTTTTATACAAATGATTATCATTATTTAATTCATGTTATTACTATATTAATAATTTTAATTCATGTTATTACTATATTGTTTGTTTTTTTTTATGTTTTATGTTTTACTATATTGTAACACTATTCTGTAACACTATTATATTAATCATTATCATTACTTAATTCAGGTTATTATTATATTAATAATTTTAATTCATGTTATTACTATATTGTTTGTTTGTTTTATGTTTTATGTTTTACTATATTGTAAAACTATTTTTTACGACTATTATGTAACACTATTATACTAATGATTATCATTATTTAATTCATGTTATTAGTATATTAATTAATTCAATTCGTGGTATTACTATATTTTTTGTTTTTTATTTTTTATGTTTTATGTTTTACTATTTTGTAACACCGTTTTGTAACACTTTTATACAAATGATTATCATTATTTAATTCATGTTATTACTATATTAATAATTTTAATTCATGTTATTACTATATTGTTTGTTTTTTTTTATGTTTTATGTTTTACTATATTGTAACACTATTCTGTAACACTATTATATTAATCATTATCATTACTTAATTCAGGTTATTATTATATTAATAATTTTAATTCATGTTATTACTATATTGTTTGTTTGTTTTATGTTTTATGTTTTACTATATTGTAACACTATTTTTTACGACTATTCTGTAACACTATTATACTAATCATTACCATTATTTAATTCATGTTATTAGTATATTGATAATTTTAATTCATGTTATTACTATATTGTTTGTTTGTTTTATGTTTTACTATTTTGTAACACTATTTTGTAAGACTATTATACTAATCATTATAACTATTTAATTCATGTTATCACTATATTAATACTTTTAATGCATGTTACTACTATATTGTTTGTTTGTTTTATGTTTTATGTTTTACTATATTGTAACACTATCTTTAACGCTATTTTGTAAGACTATTATACTGATCATTATCATTATTTAATTCATGTTATTACTATGTTGTTTGTTTGTTTTGTGTTTTATGTTTTACTATATTGTAACACTATTTTGTAACATATTATACTAATCATTATCATTATTTAATCCATGTTATTACTATATTAATAATTTTAATTCATGTTATTACTATATTGTTTGTTTGTTTTATGTTTTACTATATTGTATGTTTGTTTTATGTTTTATGTGTTACTATATTGTAACACTATTATACTAATCATTATAATTATTAATTCACGTTATTACTATATTGTTTGTTTGTTTTATGCTTTATGTTTTACTATCTTGTAACACTATTTTGTAACACTATTATACTAATCATTATCGTTATTTAATTCATGGTATCACTATATTAATAATTTTAATTCATGTTATTACTATATTAATAATTTTAATTCATATTATTACTACATAGTTTGTTTGTTTTATGTTTTATTATTTTGTAACACTATTTTGTAACATTTTTTTTTTTACAGAAACGGGTAGTGGATTATTAGAAACTTGCCCTTAATGCCAGAAAGCAGATTACAAAGGGTGAGTCTAAGATGATAAGCGCCGAACAGGCTTGCAAGACAGTGACACTTATGATTAGCTCACATATTTTCATATCTACAACGATATGCTCTATTTCATAGATTTTCCCAAGCTTGTGGGTACAAACAAACTGATTTAACAAAAAGAAATAAAACATGACAATGATCTAATTTAAGGAATTGGTTCCCATATTTCCTATCTACCTTTGAGTAGAGCACCAATCGTAAGAAGGGCTGCTTTGTTAGCTTCAGTGTCTACCTCCTTATTATTGGCTGTCAACACATGATTGAAATTTAAATTATGGAAAGAGTCACCAAGATCTAAAATTTTGTGTATCAGCCTTGCTAGCCTTAGGTCCTTTGTCTTAGAACGAGTCACCATAGTGTTGATAATAACCTAAGAATATCCAATATCATTGACCTCCCTGATGTTCAGCACTTTCAGAATCTTGAGTCTTTGAAAAAGAGCCAAAGCCTCAGCTTGGATGCTGGAAGCGATGCCCAAGCCCAAGCGAAGCTGTGGATCCTAGAACCAGTTGGGTTTAATATAACTCCTCCAGCATGAGCTCTTCTAGGATTGCACTTAGTAGCCCCATCAAAAAATAAGGAGTGCCTTCGCTAGTTTGCAATCCATCCCTGGAGCTCGTTTTCTGTAACCCTTATTTGCCAAACTTTTAGGAGGGGGATACTCTTTACCAATTTTTGGAGTTGTAGATCGAGAGAAGAGCCCCAGTTTTTATCGCGTTGGGTGAGATTTAAATCATCTTTGAGGTCTCTCAGACACTCTTTTAATTGGCATTTTATTTTAACTGCCACTAGCTTGACGTCCAGCTTGCAGTTTCAGAAAATCCTTTTGTTTCGCTATAGCTAGATCTGCTAGTAGATAATTATAGGGAGAATTAACCAAGCCGCTTTAATAATTTTGTTTTTTGGAGGACTAGGGTACCTTTTCATCCATCTATCTAAAAAACTAGCAGTGGAGGAAGGAAACGCGAAGCTGGGACTTAGAGTGTCCAACAGCACGGACCAGATCTGCAAATTAAAGGAGCAATCTAGCATCAAATGTGAAACAGTTTCCTAGTTTGCCTTGCAAAGTCTGCACCTTGAAGGGTCGCGGAAGCCACGCTTCACCAGATTATTGTCAGTCAAGATTTTGGAATGGCATAACAATCAATTGAAAAAATCAATTTTTGGCAGTGAAGGGTGGTACCAAATCCCTTTCCAAGGCTCTAGATTCATGGCCACATGGGGGCGCTTGCACAGCTTGGCGTATCCCTGAGCAACAGAATAACCACCAGCCTGCACACCCCAACCTCTAGTATCCTTGCTTCCCATCCGTAATGGAGCTAATCCATGAAGTTTGGAGAGTAGTTCCTCGCGTTCTATAGCCAAATCTAGGGGCGCTTCAATTTTCCATCCAGCCTAGTGAGATTCCTGCCAGACTGAGATATCCCACAGGGAATGCATACCAGCATCCATCCACCTACGCAACCCTTGGAGGGAGGGGCAGTCTCCCAGCATCTCCTTGTTCATATTCTATCTTTCCAAAGGTTGATCCTTTTTCCATTGCCAAGGAACCAGTAGGCATGAGTATTTATAAGCGGACAGGATTTTGAACAGAGCTTCTAGAAGGGTGAATTCAGAAGTAGCAGAGGATGGCCTAGACAGCGGGAATGTTTGCCCATAAATATTTTTTCCAAAGAGCTAGATGAGCCCAGCCAGGGTTCGGAGATATAATCCTCCAAATGAGCTTAGCCCCCATGGTGATATTTTAAACTCCAAGATTTTTTAAATTCAAGCCTCCTTCTAAGAGCGGTTTGGAGATGGAATCCCAGGTGACTAACAATTTTTTTTTTCCATTTTGCTTGCCACCCTTCCAAAAAAATTTCCTAATGATCTCCTCCATTTTTTTGAGAATCCCAGAGGGAGTAAGAAGAATGGAAAACTGAAACAAGGGAAGACTGTTAAGCACAGATTTAATGAGGACAGACTTACTAGCAATGTTGAGCAAGGAAAAGCCCCAGGCAAGCAATTTGTTCTTTAATTTCTCCAGTTGGGGAAGCCAATCTCTGCTGAAGGCTCTTTTAAGAAAGACAGGAAGGCCCAAATACTTGAAGGAAGTCCAGTTTGAGGAGGCTGCGAAACCAAAAATTCTCGAAATGGAATTGAGCATGTTGGAAGTGGTGTTCCAGCAATAGGTATGGCTTTTTCCAATGTTTAAACTGCTTCCCGAAATCAAACAAAACTCATCTAAGACTCCTTTAAATCTGGAGGCTATAAGCATATAGGCAGCTCCCAATAACAAGGTGTCATCCGCAAAGAGGGCATGGTTGATTTTTTCAACACCTTTTTCTATACAGAGCCCAACAATTTCTTGATGCATAGTTTTTTTGTCTAAATAGAAGCTAAGGACAGAGGCTTGAAGAACAAACATAAGGGGTGAGATTGGGCACCCCTGCCTGAGCCCTCTCGTGGATTTGAAAAAGTTAGCAGCTCTACCATTTATTGAAGGAGCGATCCAAGGCTCTGAAATGCAGGCCCAAATCCAATTTATAAATTTATCCCCAAATCCAAATTTGCGTAAGACTTTTAGTAGAAAACTGTGCTTGACTCTATCAAAAGCATTCACTAAATCAAGCTTGACAACCATACCTTTTTCCTTGGGACTCATACTTGAGTGGATTCCCTCTTGGACCAACATGTAGTTGTCCACTATCTTTCTCCCTTAAATGAATCCTCCTTGGCTTTCCAGAATGAGTTTGGGGAGGATGAGCTTAAGTCTATTAGAAATAAATTTAGTAATCAGTTTATAACCAATGTTACATAGCGATATTGGACGAAACCTGTTGAAAGTATTGGCTCCTTTCTCTTTGGGCATGAGAGCAAGAAAAGCAGTGTTCATGCTTCCTCCGATTTTCTGGCAAGCTTGAGACTTAATAACCATTTTGTATAGATCCTTTTCCATAATCTGCTAGCAAGATTGGAGGAATCTGGTTGTAAAACCATCCGGTCCAAGGGCTTTGTCCGGGTCCATGTCAAAGAGGGAATCCTTGACTTCATTCTTAGTGACTTTAGCTTCAAGAAGGTCATTCATTTCAACAGTAATCAAGGAGGGAACCACATCATTCATATTAGAGCTTTGGTCCATATTTTTGTCTTCACTATATAGGCTCTTAAAATGAAGGGAGGCAGCTTTTTTTATGCTTGCATTGTCTTTATCAGTAATAGTGACATCTTTAATTTTGGAAATGACATTGGTGCATTTCCTAGCCTGAGCCTTTTTATGGAAGAAGGAAGAGTTCTTGTCCCCTGCCTTAAGCCAAAGACTACATGACTTAAGTCTCCAGTACTCTTCTTCTGTTAGACAAGCCTTGTGGAAGTTTTTCTACATCTGTGCTTCTTTGTCTAGAAATTCTTTGGTTATATCACCTGTTTCAGCTTGGAGGTGGTGACTTTGCAGACTGCGTGAAGAATTTTTCTTTCATTTGCTGGATTGGGTAGAGTTTTGACCCAGCTTTTTAAAGCCATTTTCACTCTTCTAAGCTTCTCCTCCCAGACAAAAAAGGGGGAGCCTTTTACTAGCTGCTTCTAGGTGTCCTTAACTAAATGCATGAAGTTTGGTTCATTAGTCTAGAGCGGGCTGAATCTGAAGGGGATTGGACCAATGTCAAGCTGAAACACCAGTTCTAGCTTGATGGGTTTATGATCCGAAGTGCTGCAAGGGAGAATTTGAACTCTAGCTTCTAATCCAAGCAGAAGAAAAGAGCTTTGAATTAAGAATCTATCCAATCTAGCAGCAATATGGCCAGGACCAATTCTTTTGTTAGTCCAAGTGAACTTACCTGAGATTGGCTTTATGTCCAGGAGGTCCCAGTCCTGCATAAGGTCCTTTGCCCATTCCCTTACCGGATCTCGAGCAATGCTACCTCCTGTCTTGTCTATTGAAAGGAGAGTAAGATTGAGATCTTCTGCTATGATGATATTCTCCAGATTGACTAGATCTGCTTGGGTTCCTATGGAGTCCTAGCAGGACTTTTTTTCCACATCATTCACAGGGATGTACATGTTGAAGAGGTTGATAATGTCTTTTGAGTCTAAGTGTAAGACTACTATAGTAATCATTAAAATTATTTAATTCATGTTACTACTATACTAATAATTTCAATTCATGTTACTACTATATTGTTTGTTTGTTTTATGTTTCATGTTTTACTATTATGTAGCACTATTTTGTATCACTACTATACTAATTATTATCATTATTTAATTCATGTTATTACTATATTAATAATTTTAATTCATGTTATTGCTATATTGTTTGTTTGTTTTGTTTTATGTTTGTAACACTATTTTGTAACACTATTATACTAATCATTATAACTATTTAATTCATGTTATTGCTAGATTGTTCGCTTGCTTTATTTTTACTATATTGTAACACTATTATACTAATCATTATCATTATTTAGTTCATGTTATTACTATATTGTTTGTTTGTTTTATGTTTTATGTTTTACTATCTTGTAACACTATTATACTAATCATTATCATTATTTAAATCATGTTATCATTATACTAATAATTTTAATTCATGTTATTACTATATTGTTTGTTTGTTATATGTTTTATGTTTTACTATTTTGTAACACTATTATACTAATCATTATCATTATTTAATTTATGTTATTACTATATTAATAATTTAGATTCATGTTGTTACTATATTGTTTGTTTGTTTTATGTTTTATGTTTTACTATTTTGTAACACTATTACACTGATCATTATCATTATTGAATTAATGTTATTACTATATTAATAATTTTAATTCATGTTACTACTATATTGTTTGTTTGTTTTATATTTTATGTTTTACTATTTTGTAACACTATTATACTAATATTATCATTATTTAGTTCATGTTATTACAATATTAATAATTTTAGTTCATGTTATTACTATATTAATAATTTTAATTCATTTTATTACTATATTGTTTGTTTGGTTTATGTTTTATGCTTTACTATTTTCTAACAGCACTATTTTGTAACACTATTATACTAATAATTATCATTATTTAATTCATGAATTACTATATTGTTTGTTTGTTTTGTGTTTTAAATTTTAGTAGATTGTAACACCATTTTGTAACGCTACTTTGTAATGCTATTTGTGTTTTATGTTTTAGTATTTTTTAACACTATTTTGTAAGATTATTATTCTAATCATTATAGTTATTTAATTCATGTTATTACTATATTAATAATTTTAATTCATGTTACTACTATATTGTTTGTTTGTTTTATGTTTTATGTTTTACTGTTATGTTACACTATTTTGTAACACTATTATACTAATGTTTATCATTATTTAATTCGTGTTATTACTATATTGTTTGTTTGTTTTATGTTTCATATTTTACTATTTTGTAACACTGTTATACTAATCATTATCATTATTTAATTCGTGTTATTACTATATTGTTTGACTTGTTTTATGTTTTATGTTTTATTATTTTGTAACACTCTTATACTGATCATTATCATTATTTAATTCATGTTATTATTATATTGTTTGTTTCTTTTAGGTTTTATGTTTCACTATTTTGTAACACTATTACACTAATCATTATCATTATTTAATTCATGTTATTATTATATTAATAATTTTAATTCATGTTATTACTATATTGCTTGTTTGTTTTATGTTTTACTAGATTGTAACACCATTTTGTAACACTATTTATGTTTTATGTTTTACTATATTGTAACACCATTTTGTAACACTATTTATGTTTTATGTTTTACTATATTGTAACACTATTTTGTAATGCTATTTTTTATTTATGTTTTACGCTTTTTTAACACTATTTTTTAAGATTATTATACTAATCATTATAATTATTTAATTCATGTTATTACTGTATTGGATTTTTGTTTTATGTTTCCTCATATCGATTTTTGGAATATGGTGGGTCTTCGATCCCACATTAGAGTGTATGAAATCATAATTAACATTTCTTTTGTTCGCATCATGAGTTTCCTTTACTACCTTTTCACCATTAGTAAGTATTTCTTATAGAAAAATTGTCAAATCTGTTTTCAAATCTACCATGTTACTCTTCAAATCTGTCTTCAAATCTATCTTCAAATCATCCATCTTAGCTTCCATGCCCTTTATCTTAGCTTCTATTAGCTTTTGTGAGAGTGACCTTTGTTACACTTGGTCTTGTAATTTTGATATATCATGTAGCATTTCTTCCTCTTCTTCATGAGTCATGCTAGAGCTTTTAGGTTGCTTACAAGGTGTTTGTATTTTCTTTCCTCGAGGCATCATTTACCAATAATAATGCTCTACTATGCCATTTGTATTCCTTCAAAATAAATTTTCAAACCAAACTTAAGCAAAAATTTAAAAAAATCTACACACTTTTTTTCACTTTGTAGGAGCTCAATATTGTCTCTGATATATCTCTGTACTTTTGGATCATCCAGTTCTGAAATTGCGACCTGTAGTAGCCCTCTGTGTCCTATTTCCAATGCCACCAGTGTGATCCAAATTGGATTCTCCAAGGAAGAGTTATGCGAAATCTCCCACAGTGACCTGATTATACAGTAGTTCAGTAGAGCGAACTTGTATGATGTGCCATGAGTCACTGTTTTGGCCTTTGGCTTTGAAAAATATATACAAGAAACTATAGTCGATCCTCTTTCTGTACCTTCTGAAAACATTTCACTCTGATGCTCAGAGAGAAAGCTATGACGATTTTCCCTAGGTCACCTATTTGGAGTGTAATTCAAGAGTTTGCAAAAAACCAAATTCCTAAGACCATATCTCCGCAAATATAGCGCGAAAAGATCTGAAATTCGGACCCGAGATTCAGCGTGATCTGTTATCAAATGGGTTTTTTTTAGCTTCTGAAACATCACAAAAAAAAAAGTATATCGAAAATGCCACGATGACCTATTTGGAGTAACGAAGCCCTAGAATCCAAAGCTCTGATACCAAATGTTATGAAACCAGCTCAAGAAAAAGATAGAAAGGATAGATCAACGCCTTAGAATTCAGCCTCTTCGAGGGGGAAACCTCCTTTACATTACATAAATGAACAATTCTTGGATGATCAAATGAAAAAACCTCCTTTCTATATATAGGAGTCTAAGGAGTCACAATATAACACAGCCGACCTAACAATAATAATATAAAGCCACAAAAATAACAATAGAGGGATTCTATGGGGCACATTAATAACAATATGGGGACAACAAGGGCACAAAAATATTAATAAGGGATACAACTACAACAATAACGAGGTAATCACTAGTATTATAGGGACCCAACACTATCCTATTATCCTTATAGAAGTAGGTCTTTCCCCTATTGAGAGCCTAGCTATGATTAGGTTTCCATTGTACAAGCACAAACTCAATAACATAGATGATCATAGACTTCCTAAGCTAGCTTTAAATTCCATCCGAAACCACCTAAGGCTTAATTGGGGGTGGCATAAAGACACAAGGGCCTTGTTAAACTATTGGGAGATCAACGAGAATGATGCACTAGAAAAAATAAATAACATTAAAGATATTTTTACATCTAAGTTCAAAGAAAAAAGTGGTGTGAGAAAGATTTAGTGGGTAAAAGAAAATTAAGTTATTATAAGAAGGTCATTAAACCCACCCTACAAGATCGAAAATAACTCTCTATTTTAACAAGCTCAAAGAAGAAAATTAATATAGCAAAGATTAGAACGAATTCTCATGAGATCCATAGTGAAACATGTCATTGGGCAGTTCCTAAAATGCCATGGATGGAAACGATATACCATATATGTGAGAATAGGAACATCGAGGATGAAAACCACTTCCTCTTAGAGTGCCCCGACATTCCTAGCCTTTTACAATGTCAAAATTATAGTGAGCTCGGGAGGCTTCTCTCCAAGCTCTTTGAGCATAAGAATAAAATCTTAAATCAAAATAAATAATTTATTTCTTTAGATCAGATAGACCAATCTTTGGTCTCAGCGGATGTTAACCACTATCATCATCAATATATTTTTTTTTGTTTTATGCTTTCCTTTTTACTATATTGTAACACTATTATACTAATCATTATCATTATTTAATTCATGTTATTACTATATTGCTTGTTTGTCTTATGTTTTACTATATTGTAACACTATTTTGTAACACTATTATAGTAATCACTAACATTATTTAATTCATGTTATTACTATATTAATAATTTTAATTCATGCTACTACTATATTGTTTGTTTCTTTTATGTTTTTTGTTTTACTATATTGTAACACTATTATACTAATCATTATCATTATTTTAATTCATGTTATTGCTATATTTTTTTTTGTTTTATGTTTTACTATTTTGCAACACTATTATACTAATCATTATCATTATTTAATTCTTCTTATTAATATATTGTTTATTTGTTTTGTGTTTTATGTTTTACTATTTTGTAACAATATTTTTTAGAACTATTACACTAATCACTATAATTACTTAATTCATGTTATTACTATATTAATAATTTTAACTCATGTTACTACTATATTGTTTGTTTATTTTATGTTTTATGTTTTACTATTATGTTACGCTATTCTGTAATACTATTATTCTAATCATTATCATTATTTAATTCATGTTATTGCTATATTGTTTGTTTGTTTTATGTTTTAAGTTTTACTATATTGTAACACTATTTTGTAACCCTATTATACTAATGATTATCATTATTTCATTCATGTTATTAATATATTAATAATTATTTAATTCATGTTATTACTACATTAATAATTTTAATTCATGTTCTTACTATATTGTTTTTTTGTTTTATGTTTTTTATTTTACTATTTTGTAACACTGTTTTTTTTTGTAGGCAAAGGTGTTACTCTTTTCTTTCTATTTATTCAAATAAAAAATGCACATCAAAATTGGTGGAGCCTTCCACTCGCCCACATGGGGAAACCGAGTGGAGCATCCACCTGAAGTTTTTAACCGCCGACCAAAAATAAAAGGAGCATAGTCTGTTTATCCAAGCTAAATATACTAGACAATCTTTCAAAGTTCTAATTCTACTGATATGCATATGACTGCTGTCTATCTCTAAACTTTGAACCTTGCCTACCTTATCTATATTATGCATATTCATCAAAAGGAAAACATAACTAAAATTACTCAGTGCTGCCTCTGGACTCTAGGAAGTCCCCTTGTTGCCCTGCTGCTGTCCCTCTTTCAGCATCTGCTGAATCTCGTCCAACTTTTTCTCCTGCATCTCCAAGGTGATCTGAATAATGCGAAGCTCCCTCCTCAAATTTGGGACTCCCTGCGCCAGTTCTGTCATCTCAGTAGCTGCTTGCTCCAGGGCCTTAGCCAATAACCTCTTCATTACCCAGTAGATATGGAGAGACTGTTTAAACATTGACATTCTGCCTCTAGTGTTGCTAGGATCATGGATAAGAAATTCCCAGTCTTCCATCTCAGAATCCGACTGAGCTTGAATGGCTTCCTCCTCCATGTTCTGAATAATTATCCTAATTCTGCGGCAAGTGTTCTCAGAATAAGCCCTCTCAGCTTGCTAGACTTTCTTCTCCATCATCTGTCTCATCCTTCTTCCTTGACCCCTACTCTGTTCGCATATTCCTCCCCTTACTCCTCGGGCTCTGTTCTCTCCGCTGCCTCTCCAATTACTTGGTTCCGGCTCGCTTTCCACTTGCCTGTTCCTCGGCTGACGACCTCTACTATTTTGTAACACTGTTATACTAATCATTATCATTATTTAATTCGTGTTATTATTATATTAATAACTTTAATTCATGTTATTACTATATTGTTTGTTTGTTTTATGTTTTACGTTTTACTATATTGTAACACTATTTTGTAACAATATTTATGTTTTATGTTTTACCATTTTTTAAGAATATTTTGTAAGATTATTATAATAATAATTATAATTATTTAATTCATGTTATTACTATATTAATAATTTTAATTCATGTTACTACTATATTGTTTGTTTGTTTTATGTTTTATGTTTTACTATATTGTAACACTATTATACTAATCATTATAATTCTTTAATTCATGTTATTACTATATTGTTTGTTTGTTTTATGTTTTATGTGTTACTATATTGTAACACTATTATACTAATCATTATAATTATTTAATTCATCTTATTACTATATTGTTTGTTTGTTTTATGTTTTATGTTTTACTATATTGTAACATTATTATACCAATCATTATAATCCTTTAATTCATGTTATTACTATATTGTTTGTTTGTTTTATGTTTTATGTGTTACTAAATTGTAACACTATTATACTAATCATTATAATTATTTCATTCATGCTATTACTATATTGTTTGTTTTTTTTACGTTTCATATTTTACTATTTTGTAACACTATTATACTAATTATTATCATTATTTAATTCGTGTTATTACTATATTGTTTGTTTGTTTTATGTTTTACGTTTTATTATTTTGTAACACTACTATACTAATCATTATCATTATTTAATTCATGTTATTACTATACTGTTTTTCGTTTTATGTTTTACTATTTTGTAACACTATAATACTAATCATTATCATTATTTAATTCATGTTATTATTATATTGTTTGTTTGTTTTAGGTTTTATGTTTTAATATTTTGTAACACTATTACACTAATCATTATCATTATTTAGTTCATGTTATTACTATATTAATAATTTCAATTCAAGTTATTACTATATTGCTTGTTTGTTTTATGTTTTACTATTTTGTAACACTATTATACTAATCATGATCGTTATTTAATTCATGTTATTACTATATTGTTTGTTTGTTTTATGTTTTACTAGATTGTAACACTATTTTGTAACACTATTATACTAATCATTATAATTATTTAATTCATATTATTACTATATTAATAATTTTAATTCATGTTACTACTATGTTGTTTGTTTGTTTTATGTTTTATGTTTTATGTTTTACTATTTTGTAACACTATTCTATAACACTATTATACTAATGAACTCCTCAATGTGCTCAATTATTGAACCCTTTTGTTTGAGACTTATCAATTGGCTAAAAAAAGTGTTGTTTTTTGTATCCTCATAATGTGCTATCAATTCTTCCGTAAAAATTGCCCAAGTGATAATTTGTTTACAATAGCAAAGCCATTGATACCATACAAACTTATTTGGCTCCAAATATAAAGTTGCAATATGTACCTTTTGTGTGTTTTGCATATTATTGAGATCGAAAAATTGCTCCATCTGTAATATCCATGTTGCGGGATCATTGCCATAAAACTTCCTCATATCGATTTTTGGAATATGGTGGGTCTTCGATCCAGCATTAGAGTCTATGAAATCATGATTAACATTTCTTTTGTTCTCATCATGAGTTTCCTTTACTACCCTTTCACCGTTAGTAAGCATTTCTTGTAGAAACTTTGTTAAATCTATCTGCAAATCTTTAATGCCTATCTTCAAATATTCCATGCTTGTCTTTAAACCATCCATCTTAGCTTTTACATCTTTCTTTAAACCATCCATCTTAGATTCTGTTGATTTTTGTGCAAGTGACACTTGTTGCACTTGGTTTCGTAATTTTGATATATCATGTTGCATTTCTTCCTCTTCTTCA
>APFE030867153.1:0-13456 GCA_000404065.3 Pinus taeda
GGTGAAGAAGGGCTTTCATGCTGGGAGGATGACGTTGAGTCAGAACAATTGGTTGTAATCCTCTTTGCTAGTCTTGATATTAATAAAGCTATTCAAGTTTTCCTCCACATTCTTGTATGTTTGATGATATATGCATTTATGTGGTCAATATGTATCTAGTCCTATATTGTTTATGATTGTAGATCTCCGTTCTTCGATAGTATTATGTTGCTTTGATTCCACAGGTGCTCTTTGAAGTTGGGTAGAAGAAGGCACAGCGACAAGGATCTGTTAGAATGGAGAGGAACCAAGCAAGGAACTAAGCACAAGACTGAGGTTGGTGTCCTTTGTTCCCCTCTTATCTAATTCTCATAAAGGAGAGCGAAAGTAGTTTTAGTTTTTTTTGTTTCTAAGGTAGCTACCAGTCTTAGTGGGACTAGCAGCTTCGAGTGGACACTAGATTTCTCGATAACAAAATGGTGACTCCGCTGGGGAACGAATAGAATGTTTGCTTTCTATATTTGTTTGTTTTATAAACTTACAGAGGGAGCCTGAAGTCCCCAAAAATGTCTATAACAGTTTCCCCCTAAAGAATGAGGTCGTTAATCTTTTGATGTCGGGTGAAATGCTTTATCATGAGGATCCGATGTTTTTTCGAGCTGGAATGATCTGAACTTGAAACTACTTGAAAAAGGTTTGCAAGGTATTCAATTCAGTAGTGAACATGTTTAAAGCATTCCCATGTCTTGCAGTAAAGAAACAAATGAAATTTTCAGTTGTTCATGATCCATTCAAGCATAGCAGAATTATTTCCTTTTACTGTTTAACACATCAAAATGATTTTTTCTGCAAAATAAATCAACCACAGATGCAAAAGAAGTTGATGAAGCAGTTCACCCCTCCTGGGCTATGTCTGCTGGGTCCAAGGTCCCCAAATGGGTCAGTCCACGTTTTAATTAAATGCTCAAAATGAATTTACAGCTGAATAGAAGTCCCTACAGGTGAAATAGAATGTAAAATCAGATTCAGAACACATGAATCCTTTAGGATTGACTGCTGGTTCACCTCTAATGGATACCTGCAACCTGAAATAGTTCTCACAATATTGGGCCGTAGTGGCTCCTAGAACATCCACGGCTCCAAAACCTGAGAAAATTACCTCTGATGGCTGAAATACCTATGCGAATGGATTCAAAACGTCCAAAATACCCAAAATCAAAA
This sequence comes from Pinus taeda, assembly GCA_000404065.3. Taxonomy (NCBI): domain Eukaryota; kingdom Viridiplantae; phylum Streptophyta; class Pinopsida; order Pinales; family Pinaceae; genus Pinus; species Pinus taeda. Next base: position 1,201 of record APFE030867153.1, read on the forward strand.
AAAAAATCGTCCCAAACTGCCTTTCCTAGCCAACGTTATGGCCATTTAATGATAATTGCCAGTTTCCCCTAAAAGGACTCCAGCTAACTTTAGTGGAGCTCCGCAAATTATGGCGGGACCGCCAAATTTGGCGCTCTGCCAAAAAATCTGCCAACTGAAACTACAGTTAACTGACCGCAAATTCCGAATGTGACCACGTTGCAGTTATCCTTGGACTGCGTGTCCGGTGGTTAAGGTTTGGCCCTTGGTTCCTGGGCGGAGGTCGTATGGAGGCGGGGTTGGCCCTTAGGGGCTGGCCCCCTTCTTTCCCGCCCGTAGCACAATTCAAAAGTTAAATTTCAAACTTTTCCGTTATATTTCAAGGCGCATGGTGGTGGCCCAATGGTAATACGTTGGATTTGTGGTGGGTAGGTCGGAGGTTCAATCCACCACCCACCAAAAAAAAAATTTACATACGCCCAAATGCTTACGTCAGTTGATGTCATCATGGGCCATGTGGCGGCCTCCAGGTTCGCCACGTGCCGGCCTCTGATTGGCCTGTCCCAGTGGAATATTCCATGGAATATTCCAAGGAATATTCCGTGGAATACTCTTTTTTTAATAATTGTTTTTTGAAAATTCAAAAATTAAGGGTCATTGGGCGATTTTGTTTTTGACAAAACGTTCACATACGACGACCGTTTTTCGAACAGTTTGCAGCGCCAGAATTGGGAGGACAAGCTTTATCCGGTCATTTAGGATTGAGCCAATTTTGAGCACTTTAATTTTTGAGCATTTTTCGACACTTGGGACATGAGCCCCTGATCATGGAAGGCGACCTGTAATAAGATACAATACAATACATTATCTTCATAATATTTCTCATGATCTAGCTAAGGCAGGAATTCCCATGCTCAGCTTTATAAATTCATTTTCATGTACATAAGACAGATGACCGTCTGTGTGGTAGACTAATGATTCTGATAGAGTCATTATCCTTTGATTTGGATGATCATTTGTGCAACAACAATTTACATTTTATGTCCTTATTTTCCTGAATATATCGCAGCCCGGATGGATGAAACTAGATTCAGGGTCTTCAAACTTGTCCAATCTTCACTCAGAGTACAAGTCGATCCATGTGAAAGATGTTTTGGAGTCGAACATGGAAAGACATCGCCTAATTACTAGCCAATGATGTACGTTGTTAACAGGCGCGAGAGAAATCACCGATAATGATGATGACCCTCAAGGTACTACATAACAATTTGCATGGTGTGAAAAGGGACTTGGCGTCGAACACCACACAAAATATTTCGGTCAAAGGCCATTGATGAAAACCTGTCACCGGAAGTGAGAAACTTGCCATTGAGGCATGCAAGCTTCAAAGTACTGAATGGGTTGTCCCTATGTCGACTTCTTGGATAATGAGCTAATGTCGACAAGAAACAACTCGTCGTAGGAAGGCCTTAATGAATCCCACATCTACGACATGGAACGGAGTAAATGATTTTTTGGAGGTGAAAACGATCTGATGATACAGGATTCAGGGTGGTGGTCATGAAAGAATGGAGCGTGAATGTAGTGCAGCGGATGAGACACAGGTGAATCCTCTAAGAGACTTCTCTTGAACATACCGGTGACACTGAAATGGATTGGTAGGGTTAATCCCAAATATGGATGGTGTGATGGACCAATCGTGATATGACTGGTGAACAGAATAACCCAACCCGACTCGGACGTGGTGTGAAAGTGTCATGTTCAAGAGCTACTTGCTACCAATAAATTTTCTTCAATTTTCCTTCCCAATTTTCCCCAGTTATTGCTGACTAGTACCTCTTTATTTTTGTCAAGCTTGAGGAGGATAACATATGCTTGTAATATAAATTTTTCCTTCGGGCAAACCCGTCGCTATGTTTTAACGAGCCTAGCGGCAGTGAAACCTGTTCTTGTCTATATGGACAAGTTTGTCGTTATTCGGTTTTAACGAGTTTAATGACAAAGATAACTCGGCCCTTTTCAATTTTAGAGAGTCTGAAAGGGACGTAAAGGAAACTCCAAGAATCCTTTTTCATCATATAATCCCTTAAGCCTGAAAAAGTATAAAATAATATGAAAGGGATGAATTTTCGGTAATTTTAAAGAGCCGAACAAAACAAGCGCTCGATCTTTTTGTGTAATAATCCCTCAGGTCCAAAAAGATTAAAATCTAGAGGAGGGATAGAACTTCTGGTCGCTGTAACGAGCTGGAGAGGGCAATTTATCGGCAATATTTTCATATCTTACGAGTCAAATGTAAAGAGCTTAAAGGATACTCGTCTTTCGAGGAACGAGTGATAATTTCAGGTAGCAACTGATTCCAAGTAAGATTTGGAATTTTCCAATCACGGTAGTTTCACAAGGATGGCTAACATGATCACTCTTCACAACTGCTCCTCAAAAGGGCTAAACAATCAAATGGAGGGGGATGATCGGCTAAAACAGAGTGGAGGTGATGATGAGAACATGACCAGGGCTCAAAAGCTGATGATAATGCATTCACAATGGTTATTTACCAGAAATTGGTTCATTTTTTAATGAGCTTAAACTCTGGGGCAAACATTTGCTCATTGCTTAGGTTTAATTTTTAACAAGCTTGAACTCCACATAAAAACTACTCGTGATAATGGTCATTGATTATTTGATTTCATCGTTAACCACTTTGTTCCTTAAAAGGTTATATTGCTTGTTCAATTGCTTCATCAAACCGATGAGAAATGAACAATATATGTTTGAAAAATGAGTTAAAACACTAATATTTTACTCGAACTATGTGAAAAGTAATTTAAAAGTGGTTTTTACCCCTCATTTTACCATTTCATTTGAGCTTTGGTTTGTTGGAGCTCTGGAGGTGCTTTTCCCCCTCGATTTTCACCAGTCGGGAGATTTTGTGGACAGTTCTTGGTGCTGTCTAGACCAGGTAGGAGCTAAACTCGAGCTCTTCAGTTGCATTCCTTCCTTTTTGAATTCTGAGCATGTTTCCTTGTTTTCCTTAGCCCCTGGGGTTTGAAAAATTCACCCTAGCTCCATCGCACCCTTTCTATATTGAAAGGTGTGATGCATACTGGCTTGGCCATTGGCCAATGAGTATGCATCTCACCCAGTGCACTGCTGGGGTGCGATGGGCGCGAGAAGGGAAACTTTTGCATTGTTTTCTCATGGAATTTTTGCCTGTTTTTTGCCAAATCAGGACCCTGACTCTTCTCTTGCTTGTTTTGCAGAGATTCATCGGAGCAAAATGGTTGTTACATGGCAAGAACACGAGCATGAAGAAGAGGAGATGGTTGCTTTACATGATCTGGTTATGGTAACTGCACTGCGGAACTGTGGCCTATTCAAGTTTTTTCGCATCTCTAGCATGAGGCAACAAATAAACTTGTTACAGTATCTTCTCGATGCATGGGATCCTACCAACCAGGTGTTTCAAATCCGAGGGAAATCTATTCCCTTGTCCGTTGTGGACATCTATTTTTTGACCGGTTTATCGAGGCATGGTGCCCCTCTTTCATTATCAGGTTCCGCCCGTGGGGGCGAATCCGTGAGAGATTATATTTGCCGGTATTGCAGAGAGGGATCTCAGCTGAGTAGGGATGGCAAGATCAACATCCGAGATGTCACTGACCGGTCTTTGAGGACCATCTTGTTCACTTTTGCTAGACTGGGTGGTAGTGCGGCTCTTCACGTGGCTAATAGGTCCTATATGCAATATGCCTTGGAATGCCTTGAACCAAAGGTATTCAACTAGTGTGATGCAGGACTCCCTGTGATGAAATAACAACAGACCAAGGTAAAAAACAGAAAATCCAAGAACTTCGGCTATGGTTCTATTTTGACCGCTTTCGCCTTGGAAAAGATCCCACTGATGCAGCCGCAATACATTTCACTTGGCTTACCTCCGCCAACTGAGCCATGGATGCAGAGATGGGTCAACCTTATGGCCCAACATGCTAGTGAGTCCCAGGTTTTCTTTTTTAATACCTTCTTTAAGTGGTTCAACCATCAGGAGATGGTTTTTTCTGAGTATCCATATGCTGGTATGGATTTTCGGGGTGACCCGGATTTGGTGTTGCCGGCTGGTGAGTAGTGGGGTGCTATCGGTAAATTCTCTGACCATATCTCTATTTATCATTTATTTTATAATGTTCTTGTGCTTTCCTCTATCAGGACTAATCGAAACTCATGTTCTCATGCAGATATTGGACCAGTTCGGCCAGCAGTACGTCTGAGAGTACCAGCTGCCGCTCTAGCAGGAGAGGCTGTGGGGAGGGCTATCCTTTGCGACCTTCATGTGGCCGAGACTCTTTCAGCATTATAGGATTAGGTCGAGGGCCTCACTCTTGGTATTCTGGACGTGAGGACTGACATTCTGCCTCTGAGATTGCAGCGACATACTACTGGCATGCCGAGTTGATGGACTAGGCTTTTACGCATGATTGCACAGGCGGTGACTTGTTATCACTAGCATCATTAAACTAGGGTGCCCCCTAGCATTTTGAGTTTTGGGTCATTTGACTGATTTTGTCTTGGTTACAAAACATTATGTATAAACCATAAATAGTTATATATGTATTTTTTATTTTCAGAGCTTTATTTTGGTTAAGTTATGTGATCTTGATGCAAATATTGATGAGATGCTTCTTTTATAAATGTTGAAAATGTCTATCTAACACATAATTTTCCAATGAGTTTGTTAATGTTTTTAAGTTTTTGGAAATATGTTGATATTGAATAGAATCAAACTGCCTTTCCAAAATCTTGACCCTTAGGAACATGCGATAGATAGCTGGATTCCATACGGAGTAGATACCATTGAGCTGTAGGATGACGAGTTGTGAGTCTAGCCTGACAACGAGTCGACATATGCCACACATAATGGCATCAGAGAGGAGCTCTATTAATGTGCTATATTCAGCAATATTGTTCGTTGGCGGAATCATGCAAAAGAAGGGAGTTTCTATGGTTATATATTGATCACAAATAGGAAAACTCTTGAATAAAGTGGAAGAGAGTGAACACAGAAACCAAAATCTGAGAGCATAAGAGGTCTTGTCTGACCAGCGCACCTGTAACACATGGAAAGTGCGATGCAGTGCACCTACTACACACGGTAGGTGCGATGCATCCAGATTCCCAAGAGGAGAAAGTGCGATGTTCCAGGGATGAGACTTCAACTTGGTTCCAAGTCACAGTTTGCAACTTAGTTCAGGGATTTAGGCCGATCTAATGATGTTCAGTAAATATAAATCACAGGGGTTAATCTAATGATGTTACTAGAGCCACCACTAGGGAAATTAGAAGGTTTTCAAATCGATTGTTCTGTTTATAAACAAAACCTGGAGATAGACTGAAGCAGCATTGATCTACTTTGCACTTGCATAGAAAATGCAGTTCGAAGGCTAGTTGACTTGACTTCAGGCTCCGTCTGTAAGTTTATAAAACAAAAAAGTATAGACAAGCAAAAAATCTATTCGTTCCCCAGTGGAGTCGCCATTTTGTTATCAGTAAATCTAGTGTCCACTCGAAGCTGCTAGTCCCACTAAGACTGGTAGCTATCTTAGAAACAAAAAAACTAAAACTACTTTCACTTTCCTTTATGAGAAGTAGATAAGGGGGGAACAAAGGACACCAACCTCAGTCTTGTGCTTAGTTCCTTGCTTGGTTCCTCTCCCTTCTGACAGATCCTTGCCACTTTGCCTTCGTCTACCCAGCTTCAAAGAGCACCTGTGGAATCAAAGAAGCATAATACTATCGAAGAACAGAGATCTACAATCATAAACAATATAGGACCAGATATATATTGACCACACAAATGCATATATCATCAAACATACAAGAATGTGGTGGAAAACTTGAATAACTTTATTAATATCAAGAATAGCAAAGAGGATTACAACCAATTGTTCTGACCCAGCATCATCCTCCCAGCATGAAAGCCATTCTTCACCTCATGAAAAGCTCAGATCACCCAACACTATGATATTCCACCAAGAAACCAACAACACCTCCTTACAAGATCCAAAATTCCAGCCTCTGAATCTATGGGATGAGGGATCCATATATAGATGATTGCAGGGGGGTGAGTCATCTTCTACGATTTTGATTAGTGTCCTCTCTCTGATAGTTCTTGATTCCACTTGGAGATTGATGATCTCTTACTCATCCCTCGGCGAATTCAGAGAGGACACTAATCAAAATGGTAGTTTTTTCGAAAAAGGACGTAGTGTCGAAATCTTTGTATCGCTTGAACATCTGCGAGACCTATCTTTTCAACGTAGGAGTATTTTCTTTCCATATCATTTAAGTTTCTACTCAAATAATATATAGGATGTCCAATTCCATTGTCTTATTGAACTAAAACCATTGCGATGGTTGTCTCCGCTATAGCCAGATACAGGTCAAATTATTTTTGATAATCAAGAGCATACATTAATGATGCTTTTAATAGGGATTCCTTTAAAGCATCAAAGGAAGCTTGCACGACCTGATCCCAGACGAAGGGTACTTATTTTTTCAATAGACGAGTATAACCTTTAGCAAGTTCGGTGTAATTTGGAATGAACTTGCTCAGAAAGTTTACTTTCCCTTGGAGTTTCTGAATCTGAAGCAGATTTGAATGTGGAGGCAAATCAATGGTTGCCTAAACCTTACATGGGTCAAGATGAATCCCATCCTTTGAGACAAAAAAGCCAAGTAAATGACCAGAACTGACATAGAACACACATTTCTGTGGATTGAGTCGTATCTTGTAGTGTCGACAACGTAGAAATATCACTCTCAAATGCTGCGGATGATCGGTCCACTTTCGCGAATGAGCCGGAAGATCGTCGAGATATGGTTGAATGATATTTTTGATGTCATGGAAGGCATAATTCATTTCCCTTTGAAATCCCTGAACTAAGCTGCAAACTATGACCCGGAACCAAGTTGAAGTCTCGTCCCTGGACCATCACACTTTCTCCTCTTGGGAATCTAGATGCATCGCACCTCCCATGTGCAGTAGGTGCGCTGCATCGCAATTTCCCTGTGTTGCAGGTGTGCTGGTCAGACAAGACCTCCTCTGCTCTCAGATTTTGGTTTCTGTGATCACTCTCTTCAGCTTTATTCAGGAGTTTTGTTGTCTATGATCAGTGTACCACTGTAGAAACTCCCTTCTTTTTCCTGATTCCATAGTACAAAGAATTGTGAATGTTTTTATGTATTGTGCACCATTTTCAGTTCTCTTTTACAAAGTAGTAGCGTAATCAAACTGTTTTTTCTTGATTTGAAAGTGTCGCAAGTGTCGTTTTCAGTCATAGAAAAGAATCCCATTGTTCTTGGTGGTCAATTATACAACTACAAGGATTTCTTTGATTTGGATTTTATAAATTCCAGATCAAACTCTTGTATAATTGCTATACATTTTGAATATTTGCCCCCCAGAAACTGTCGCGATAATATATAAGTGATGGGGTTGCAATCTGACAAAATGGTAGTTTTTCGAAAAAGGACGTAGTGTCGAAATCTCTGTATCACTTGAACGGCTATGGGAGCTAGCTTTTCAACGTAGGAGTATTTTCTTTCCGTATCATTTAAGTTTCTACTCAAATAATATATAGGATGTTCAATTCCATTGTCTTCTTGAACTAAAACCATTGCGATGGTTGTATCCACTACAGCCAGATACAAGTTAAAGTCTTTTTGATAATCAGGAGCATACATTAATGATGCTTTTATTAGGGATTCCTTTAAAGAATCAAAGGAAGCTTGCGCGACCTGATCCCAGATGAAGGGTACTTCTTTTTTCAATATATGAGTATAACCTTTATCAAGTTCGGCGTAATTTGGAATGAACCTCCTCAGAAAGTTTTCTTTCCCTTAGAGTTTCTGAATCTGACGCAGATTTGAAGGTGGAGGCAAATCAATGATTTCCTGAACCTTACATGGGTCAAGACGAATCCTGTCCTTTGAGACCACAAAGCCAAGTAAATGACCAGAACTGACATAGAACACACATTTGTGTGGATTGAGTCGTATCTTGTAGTGTCGGTAGCGTAGAAATATCGCTCTCAAATGCTGCAGATGATTGGTCCGCTTTCGCGAATGAGCCAAAAGATTGTCAAGATATGGTTGAATGATGTTTTTGATGTCATAGAAGGCATAATTCATTGCCCTCTAAAATGTTTCCCTTGCTTTCTTTAAACAAAAGGGTAGCTTGTGATATGCAAATGTGCCTCACGGACAAATAAATGTAGTCTTTGACTGGTCCTGTGGGTGGATATTTATTTGATTATACCCAGAAAATCCATCCGTAAATGAAAAGATTTCACATCTGGTGCATTCATCAATTATCTGGTCAATGAAGGGTGGAGGGTAGTTGTCTTTCGGACAAGCTTGATTTACATCCCTATAATCGACACACACTCTAATTGTTCCTTGTTTTTTCATTACAGGAACAATATTCGATACCCAATCGGGTAGAGGAACCGGGTAAATAAAACCAGCATGGAGAATTTTTCAACTTCTGCCTTGATGGCTGCGGCTTTCTTGGGGTGCACCTGTCGTAGCCGTTGTCGTACCGGTTTGACATCTAGATACATCTTAATTTCGTGTTCAACTATGCTTGAGTCAATGCCTAGCATTTCATCATATGACCAAGCAAAGACATCTCTAAATTCGCAAAAAAAAACGTGATATATTTGCAATTCTGAAGTAGAATAAGATTTGCTGACATGAATATTCTCTACAACGTCTCTTTTGGTCAAGATATTTATGGCAATAGTCTCTTCAATATTGGACAAGTTTCGCTCGGAATCGACCGTGTTTACAGTATTTGATCAAAAACTGAGGGATGATGAAGGTTAGTAGGAGTATCTTCGTTGTAATCTGGAAGATGGGAACTGTTGGATACCTATAACAATAGGTTTCATATTTCATGATTGGCAAATTCAAGTGCCAAATATGCTCTACTTTGCTGCTACAAAGGTTCCATATTTGCAAGAAAAGACAAGGTGTATACATGCCCTCATGCCATTTAAAGTTCTGATGGATGACCCAACAGTCTAATCTGGGTCGTGCCATGTTTTCAATTTATGTTGTAGAATAGAGAAAGATATATGTCCAAACTGTTCAATCTTGGCAGATCAGTAGTTAGGCAGAGAAACTAAGGTTCCCAACTGCTTAATCTGGGGCCTTGGAAGAAATAAGGTTAGTGCTGGATAGGAAATAAAAGAAAAAAGCCAACGGAAAAGGAAAGGCACACAAAGGGTTTGCAAGTCCAAGTGCACCCTCCAAGAAGAAATAAAAAATTCTAGGCAAAAGTAGTTGGGTAGGTAGATGGGGTTGCAGAACTGGTGTTCCTTCCCAGATCAACTTTGCTAACCAAGTACAGGAAAAACAACACAGTGGAGCATGTCTAACTCCCCTTTTTCCTTTGTTCACCACTCATTTACTAACATCCCTGCACCAGGTCTATTCATAAGGGAGACTCAAGGCTTGATGGTGGTTCTTATGGCCTTTAAAAGCCACATTTCTTGTGGAAAAATCTTTTCATTTTGATCTACTCTTTACACTAAGTTGTTTTCAAGAAAACTTAGTAGTATTGGTCTTCATTCACATTTTCCCTCCATATTAACCTCTAACTCTATTATCTAGTTCCCTATGCTTCACTTCCCCTATTATTATAACACCATGGTGTATAAACCCTAAACAATGTATAAATATCCCCTCCTTGGCATTATAGCCATAATTTCCACTCCCAGGGCATTGGATTAACATCTGGTTAAAGTCAAGAACCCAAGTCTAACCCTTTTTCTCCATCTGAACCTATCTACCTAGTCAATTCTCCATTTTTGCCTAAAAACCATTGAAAAAACCCTTTTGAGTACCCTTATACCACTAAAAGGCAAAAAATTTGATGAAACCTACCTTCCCCGCCTTATCCTAAGGTCAGGAGCCAATATGCGCCTTTTTTCATATAAATCCATCAAAACCCGCTTATCCTAAGTTTTACCCTTCATATGCCTTATGCGAAAATTTCACAAAAAACCTTTGTTTTTTGCCTTTCCTAAATGTCGTCGGTATATTTAAGTTTTGCAAAGGAAACATTGAAAAAACCATTGAAAAACATTTGATAAAATTAAAGGGTCCCGCCGGGCGTAGTTATCGACAAAAATGATTATTTTAACCGCCCGTTGACTTTATCCGCCGTGCAGCTTGCTGTCCTGATATCCGTCCGATCGCGGCCTTTCCAGATCTACGACCAACTGGAATTTCGGAGGGGCCCTACGTCTGACAGTTAAAAACCATTGAATTTATCCTCCGTGCAGATTCCCTGCCCGACAGCCGTCAGATCGCGCGCCTGCAATCCAACGGTCCTCGTGGATTTCGGAAGGGCCCCGATGTCCGACAGATATCATCCGATATCTGTCAGACGATGATGTCACGCGGGGACACGCGTAGCTCCCAAACTCCGTTGGAGCCCCCTCTGACAGATTCCTTGCCGTGCAGGAGGGGGCCCGATATGACGACACCTGTACACCTGCATCACCATCCTGTTGTCACCTACGTCAGCGCCACGACCGCGCACCCTGTCCTCCATTCGTCCACCTGGCCGCCACCTCGTCACCCCCGTGGACCAGTCTCGGGCCGCCACGTCACCTGATGACATCCTGCTGACGTCATCCGACCCGGACCCACTTGCTGACGTCATGCTGACGTCACTCAAAAAAGCGCACCAATAAGCCAAAAAAGCCATATTTTGACGAATTTTCGTGTTTTTTATCACTTTTTGTAAAAAGCACCTCTGCTCTCTCTGCATGCACATTACGACGAACAATTCGCCAGCCAACTCCATACCATCCACAGAAGTTCAAAGCGCGCACCCAACTGTTGTTCCGTCCCGAGAAACTTGTTAAACAGGTATTTGCCCGTGAACCTCCTTGCAACCTGGTTTATTCACAGAAAATTGTAAAAAATACCCGAACACGGTGGAAGCTTAAGAATTCACCACAAAACCAAACATATCCAGCTCCCCCTCAAAGAATTAACGGTCGAATTTTATTGGCAAAGCCATTTTGCACTAAAAATTTAGTGAAAACCCTTCTCCGTTCGCGCAGTCGTGAACCATAGCACATAACTTGCTCCTAAATTATCAAAAGAGGTCTGCTAAACACTGTAAAAAGCCTTCTCAGAGAACCTAGCAGTATTCTATTCTGCTATAAATCTACCCTGCTGCCCTGCATTTCTCTAAATCCCACTTTCTCAGATAGCCCGTTCATCAGTTGTCAAAAAAGCATACAAGCAGACATGGACATTCCCTCGGCATCAGTAGCCCTCAATGTTACTCCCCTGAATGCTCCCCAAAGAGAGCTGGAGTGGCAAGATTTGGCAGACCTAGATTACCAAATCTCAAAGGACTGCCCATCTAAATGCAAATTCCACATTCATCTGCTAAATGAGCTCAGAGCTAAGCATAGAGATGGAACAGATATTCTAGGTATTTGGGAATCCTCCCTCCCAATCTTCAAGCTACCTCAGGTCAATCAGTTCCCTGACTTGATTCACCTATGTGCTGTCTGCTATGACCCCATGCAGAGGGCTGTGCTCAACCCTGAAGGTGCAGTAGTGTTTTATACAACCCCTGAGGCCATCAGGGAAATGCTCCAGTTCAAAACCCAGAAGAAGTTGGTTCCCTTGTCCGTGTTGGACCTGATCAACCAAGGAGCCAAGGTACTGACAGAAGCACGGATCCTAAAGTTGAATCAATTGTTTATCACAAACTCTGACACAATGCTGCACCCTCCCATTTTTGATGGATACCTAAACCAACTGGGTCTGGACCTGGCATACATGATAAGTTCAGTTTTGGGGTACAAATCACTAGAGTTTATTGAGGAAACTGTATTAGTGATGATGACAATGTTTTCCCCAGGAAAGACCCCTATTTGTTATGATTATGCTACATACATCTCAGACAAGATACATGAGCAATTTCTACACTTGTCCAGAGAGAAGGTGTTTAGATACACCTCATACATCTATCATCTCATTATGTACTACCAACATGAGAAGTTCTCCTTTGAGATCAAGAGAACTGATGCAGCAGGAAACCCTAGGTCAGTGGTATACTGGACCTCAGTCTTCCACATCCTCACATACTCTCCATACACATACTCTGAGTTCATAGACCTGTTCATCCATCCAGCTATGTCTCTCTTTGTAACTTCACCCCCTCCAAGACTATCTAATGAGATGCAGAGGA
>APFE030867153.1:39778-68857 GCA_000404065.3 Pinus taeda
TGAAGAAGGGCTTTCATGCTGGAGGATGATGCTGGGTCAGAACAATTGGTTGTAATCCTCTTTGCTATTCTTGATATTAATAAAGCTATTCAAGTTTTCCTCCACATTCTTGTATGTTTGATGATATATGCATTGGTGTGGTGAATATATATCTGGTCTATATTGTTTATGACTATAGATCTCTGTTCTTCGATAGTATTATGTTGCTTTGATTTCACAGGTGCTCTTTGAAGCCGGGTAGACGAAGGAAAAGCGGCAAGGATCTGTCAGAAGGGAGAGGAACCAAGCAAGGAACCAAGCGCAAGACTGAGGTTGGTGTCCTTTGTTCCCCTCTTATCTACTTCTCATAAAGGAAAGCGAAAGTAGTTTTAGTTTGTTTGTTTCTAAGATAGCTACCAGTCTTAGTGGGACTAGAAGCTCCGAGTGGACACTATATTTCCCAACAGATAGACCCAACGGATTCCAATCTTGTGTCCTTTAATCACAAAGGATATGACCCTCAGTTACCAGCTCAACTAGCTTTCCTGATTCAAGTGAAAGCCCTCAACAAAATTGTTCATCGAACAATTATTGATGAGGGGCCGTCTACATGAATTATGTCAATGAGTTGCTGGAAAACTTTAGGATCTCCACCCTTGTCATGATCTTCGATGACATTAAAAGCATTTTATGGACGAACATACACCCCATATGGGATTTTAAGTAACTTGCAAGTCGAACTGGGGGGAAAAACGGTAGAAATAGATGTTGAAGTAATTGATGGAATCCTCAATTACAACATCCTACTGGGAAGGCCCTGGATATATGCTACGGCTGCAGTTGTGTCAACATACTTTAGAAAGATTGCATTTCCCTTCCAAGGAGGGATTATGATCGTCGACCAACAAACCTTCCTCCCCAATAGTTCACAAGTTACGGGAAGCATTGCAATGATGCATTGAAGCTCTCAATCGCTTCAAACTGTTGGAGTAGCCCTACTAAAAGACCCTACATTAATGGGTACTTTCTCCCCACCACCTCCAAATAATCTGGCGGAAGAAGCCACGGTGGAGACCTGCAATATGATATCTTCTATATCTAATAGATTTGAAAGATTCCTAAACATTTTGTCAGCATGAATCATCGCCATTTTAGAAATATTGTAGCAATCATTTTTCTTCGTCTGGGGGACAAACCCAAATCAACGCTCATCGAGTGTTCGGATAGATATGTCTAAGGAATATGCGATCTCCCATCATCGTCCAATGATGCAACGTCAGAAGAAGCAATCGTGGATGAATCTTTGTTTTTGATATCTTCAAGCAATCCCTCGTATGGAGACATAATAATATATCTCCAAAACCAAACATACAAGTCTAATACCTCCCGCTCGAAACAATGACGCATTCGATACCAAGCAAAAGACTACATGATCGTCAGTGATACACTTAACCATCGTGGTATCGATAGAGTTCTGAAGAGGTGCCTCACACACGAGGAGGCCGAAAAAGTCCTGAATGATTGCCATTCAGGTGTGTGTGGGGGGCATCAATCTGGTTAGGCTACGACGCAAAAGATTTTACGAGCATGATACTTTTGGAAAACAATGTTCAAATATTACATAACCGCAGTCAGAAGTTGCCATGCATGTCAAATCTTTAATCAAAAACCAGAATACCACCCGCACCTCTGCAACCAGTAGTTGTTGTTGGGCTATTTGCCAAATGGGGCATAGATTGCATGACATGTAACTCCACCTCGGCCAGGGGGCATGGGTATATCATAGTCACAGTAGACTATTTTACCAAATGAGCCGAGGCGGTGCCTACATTAAACAACAACGGTGAAACAGCTGCCCTCTTCTTTTTCAATCATGTAGTCTCCAAATTCGGCGTTCCACAGGCTATAGTCACAGATCATGGATCGCATTTTCAAAATGACATGATGATTGAGTTAGCTACCAAATTAGGGTTGTCCCATGACATCTCTACTCCATATTATCCGCAGGCCAACGGACAAGTTGAGGCAATCAACAAGGTCCTGAAGCGGATGCTGCAAAGGATGATTGGAGTCCACAAAAGGAGTTCGCACCTGATCCTGTACTTAGCCTTGTGGGCATACCGGACATTGGTGAGGAATGCAACTGGGTTTACACCCTTTGAACTGGTGTATGGCCTGGAAGAAATATTACCAGTTCAGTGTGAAATCTCATCCCTCAAACTCGCATTCGACCTTCTCTTCGGAACTTCAGAAGAGGACGCTCGTTTCTTGGAACTAATCCAATTGGATGAAACTCGTCGTGATGCCACTTTGGCTAACGAAGCCCATAAGAAATGAGTCAAGGCACAGTTCGACAAGAATGTCAAACTCCATGTCTTCTCTTAAGGTGACCTCGCCTTAATTTACAACCAGGAATCTGATAAATTGGGAGCAGGCAAATTCAAGTCTTTATGGCTAGGCCCCTATATTGTTAAGCGTGTATTAACGAAAGGAGCCTATGAGTTAGTGGATAATGATGGGATTCCACTGTCGCAACCCTGCAATGGGTTGTACCTTAAGCGTTACTATGCTTGACTCAAGATAATAACCCCTATGCTTTTGTTATATTTTTGTTTTCGCTAAGGGTAATCGTTCTGGTTAAGTGATCCACTTTTACATTTGTTGCCGATATCAGACCTATTGGAATCATTTGTTGGATATGCCGACAGAGAAAGTCGTAGTTCGCGAAACCTATCTTCTGCGGCCTGGGCCATATTCGATCCAAGAGGCGAGTTAGTGAGCTTCAGAGGGTATGTATTGGTCGGTCAATGAACAATATTGTTGAATATAGAGTGTTGATAGATCTCCTCTCCGATGCCATTACGCGTGGCATACGCTGACTCGTCGTTAGGCTAGACTCACAGCTCGTCATCCTACAAATCACTGGTATCTACTCCGTACGGAATCTAGCTATCTATCGCATGTTCCTAAGGGTCAAGATTTTGGAAAGGAAGTTTGATTCTATTCAATATCAGCATATTTCGAGAAACTTAAACGCATTAATAGACTCACTGGAAAATTATGTGTTAGATAGACATTTGCAACATTTATAAAAGAAGCATCTCATCAATATTTGCATCAAGATCACATAACTTAACCAAAATAAAGCTCCGAAAATCAAAAATACATATATAACTGTTTAGGGTTTATACATAATGTTCTGTAACCAAGACAAAATCGGTCAAATGAGCCAAAACTCAAAATGCTAGGGGGCACCCTAGTCTAATGATGCTGGTGATAACAAGTCACCGCCTATGCAATCATGTGTAAAAGCCTAGCCCATCGACTCGGCATGCCAGTAGTATGTCGCTGCAACCTCAGAGGTAGCTCATCGGTACTCACGTTTGGAATACCAAGAGTGAGGCTCTCGACCTGATCCTGCAATGCTAAAAGAGTCTCGGCCACATCAAGGTCGCGACGGATAGCGCTCCCGATAGCCTCTCCTACTAGAGCGGCAGTTGGTACTCTCAGACGTACTGCTGACCGAACTGGTCCAATATGTGCATGAGCACATGAGTTTTGATTAGTCCTGATAGAGGAAAGAACAAGAACATTATAAAAAGAAACGATAAACAAAGATATGGTTAGAGAATTTACCGATAGCACCCCACTGCTCACCAGCCGGCAACACCAAATCCGGGTCACCCCGGAAATCCATACTAGCATATGGATACTCAGAAAAAACCATCTCCTAACGGTTGAACCACTCAAAGAAGGTATCAGAAAAGGAGTCCTGGGACTGACCAACATGTCGGGCCATAAGGTCAACCCATCTCTGCATCCGTGGCTTAGTTGGTGGAGGTAAGCCAACTGAAATGTACTGCGGCTGCATCAATGGGATCCTTTCCAAGGCGAAAGTGGTCAAAATAGAACCATAGCTGAAGTTCTCGTATTTTCCATTTTTTACCTTGTTCAGTTTTTCTTTCATCACAGGGAGTACTACGTCACACCAGTTGAACACCTTTGGTTTAAGTCATTCCAAGGCGTACTGCATATAGGACCTGTTAGCCACGTGAAGATCCGCACTACCAGCCAGTCTAGCAAAAGTGAATAGGATGGTGCTCAAAGACCAGTCAGTGACATCTCGGATGTTGATCTTGCCATCCCTACTCAGCTGAGATCCCTCTCTGCAATACCGGCGAATATAATCTCTCACGGATTCGCCCCCACGGGCAGAACCTGATAATGAAAGAGGGGCACCACGCCTTGATAAACTGTTCAAAAAATAGATGTCCATGACATTCAAGGGGATAGATTTACCTCGGATCTGAAACACATGGTTGGTAGGATCCCATGCATCGAGAAGATATTGCAACAAGTTGATTTGTTGCCTCATGCTAGAGATGCAGAAAACTTGAACAAGCCACAGTTCCGTAGTGCAGTTACCGTAACTGGATCATGTAAAGCAACCATGTCCTCTTCTTCATGCTTGCGTTCTCGCCGTGTAACAACCATTTTGCTCCGATGAACCTCTGCAAAACAAGCAAGAGAAGAGTCGGGTCCTGATTTGGAAAAAAAAACAGGCGAAAATTCCATGAGAAAACAATGCAAAGGTTTCCTTCTCATGCCCATTGCACCCCAGTAGTGTACTGGGTGACATGCATACTGACTGGCCAATGGTCAAGCCAGTATGCATCGCACCTTTCGATATAGAAAGGGTGCGATGGAGCCGGGGCAAATTTTTGAAACCCCAGGGGCTCAGAAAAACAGGGAAACATGCTCAGAATTCAAAAAGGAAGGAATGAAACTGAAGAGCTCGGGTTTAGCTCCTACCTAGTCCAGACGGTGCCGAGAATCGTCCACAGAATCTCCAGGAATCGGCTGGTGAAAATCGAGGGGGAAAAGCACCTCCAAAGCTTGAACAAACCAAAGTTCAAATGAAATGGTAAAATGAGGGGTAAAAACCACTTTTAAATTACCTTTCACGTAATTCGAGTAAATATTAGTGTTTTAATTCATTTTTCAAACATATATTGTTCATTTCTAATTGGTTTGATGAAGCATTTGAACAGGCAATACAACATTTGAAAGAACAAAATGGTTAATGGTGAAATAAAATAATCAATGACCTTTATCACAAGCAGTTTTTATCTGGAGTTCAAGCTCGTTAAAAGTAAACCTAAGCAATGAGCAAATGTTTGCCCCAAAGTTTAAGCTCATTAAAAATGAACCAATTTCCAGTAAATAACCATTGTGAATGCATTATCATCAGATTTTGAGCCCTGGTCGTGTTCTCATCATCACCTCCACTCTATTTTAGCCGATCATTCACCTCCATTTGATTGTTTACCCCTTTTGAGGAACAGTTCTGAAGAGTGATCCTCTTAGCCGTCCTTGTGAAACTATCGTGATTGGAAAATTCCAAACCTTACCTGTGATCAGTTGCTACCTGAAATTATCACTCGTTCCTCGAAAGACGAGTCTCCTTTATGCTCTTTTCATCTGACTCGAAAAATATGAAAATATTACCGATCAATTGGCCTCTCCAGCTCGTTAAAGTGACCGGAAGTTCTATCCCTCCTCTAGACTTTAATCTTTTTGGACATGAGGGATTATTACACAAAAAGATCGAGCACTTGTTTTGTTCGGCTCGTTAAAATTACCGAAAATTCATCCCTTTCATATTATTTTATAATTTTTCAGGCTTGAGGGATTATATGAAGAAAAAGGACTATTGGAGTTTCCTTTACGTCCCTTTCAGACTCTCTCAAATTGAAAATAACTGAGTTATCTTTGTCGTTAAACTCTTTAAAACCGAATAGCGACAAACTTGTCCATACAGACAAGAACGAGTTTCACTGTCGCTAGGCTCGTTAAAACATAGTGACGGGTTTTCCTGAAGGGCAAAGTATAGAACAAGCATAGGTTATCCTCCTCAAGCTTGACAAAAATAAAGAGGTACTGGTCAGCAATGACTGGGGAAAAATTGGGAAGAAAACTTTAAGAAACTTTATTCGTAGCAAGTCGCTCTTGAACATGACACTTTCACTCCACGTCTGAGTCAGGTTGGGTTATTTGTTCACCGGTCATATCACCATTGGTCCATCACACCATCCATATTTGGGGTTAATGCTACCAATCCATGTCAGTGTCGCTGGTATGTTTAAGAGAAGTCGCTCAGAGAATTCACCTGTGTATCATTCGCTGCAATAGATTCACGCTCCATTCTTTCATGACCGCCACCCTGAACCCTGTATCATCAGATCGTTTTCACCTCTAAAAATCATTTACTCCATTCTGTGTCATAGATGTGGGCTTCATTAAGGCCTTCCTATGATGGGTTGCTTCTTGTCGACATCAGTTCGTTATCCAAGAAGTCGACTGAGGGACAACCCTTTCAGTACTTTGAAGCTTGCATGCCTCAATGGCAAGTTTCTCACTTCCGGCGACAGGTTTACATCAATTTCCTTCGACCGAAAGATTTTGCGTGGTGTTCGACGCCAAGTCCCTTTTCACACCACGCAAATTGTACTATAGTACCTTGAGGGTCATCATCATTATCGGTGATTCCTCTTGCGCCTGTTAACATCTTACGTTATTGGCTGGTAATCAGGCGATGTCTTTCCATGTTCGACTCCAGAACATGTTTCACATGGATCGACTTGTACTCTGAGTGAATATTGGACGAGTTTGAAGACCCCGAATCTAGTTTCATCCATCCGGGCTGCGATATATTCAGGAAAATAAAGACATCAAATGTACATTGTTGCTGCACAGATGATCATCTGAATCAAAGGATAATGAATCTATCAGAATCATCAGTGTACCACACAGACGGTTGTCTATCTGATGTACACGAAAATGAATTTACAAAGCTAAGCATGGGAATGCCTACCACGGCTAGATCATAAAAAATATTATGAAGATAATGTATTGTATTGTATAATATTTCAGGTCGCCTTCTAGCTCGAAAAAACTTCAGATCCTCATGATAAAGCATTTCACCCGACATCAAAAGATTAATGACCTCATGCTTTAGGGAGCAACTGTTATAGACATTTTTGGGCACTGCAACCCTAATCATACATGTCCATAAACCAAGGGCTCCTAAGTCCCTAAAAGTGTTGCTTCACACCCTAAAGGAACAAGGTCAGCTGATTACATCATCTCCCAGAAGTTCTCCACAGACAACTACTCAGAACTGGTGAAAGCTAGACCATGCAAACTGCCCAGTGTAGAGTGTACGATGCATCTCTCCTGCTCAGTGAAAAGGGTACGATGCATACTAGAAAGCCCTTCTGTAGGGTGCGATGGGTGAGAGTAGACAAATGGCAGAGATAGTTTGCAAGGTGGATCGTCATGGAATCTTCCAGAAACTTCTCCTGTGACACTTTCCTCTTTGAATTCATCCAGGGATGAGTAAGAGATCATCAATCTCCAAGTGGAATCAAGAAATATCAGAGCGAGAACACAATCAAAAATCCCAGAAGCTGACTCACCCCCCTGAATCATCTATATATGGATCCCTCATCCCAGAGATCCAGGGGCTGGAATTTGTATCTTATAAGGAAGTGATGTTGGTTTCTTGGTGGAATATCATAGTGTTGGTCGATCTAAGCTTTTCATGAGGTGAAGAAGGGCTTTCATGCTGGAGGATGTGCCGGGTTAGAAAATTGGTTGTAATCCTCTTTGTTATTCTTGATATTAATAAATCTATTCAAGTTTTCCTCCACATTCTTGTATGTTTGATGATATATGCATTTGTGTGGTCAATATATATCTGGTCCTATATTGTTTATGATTGTAGATCTCTGTTATTTGATAGTATTATGCTTCTTTGATTCCAAATGTGCTCTTTGAAGCTGGGTAGATGAAGGCAAAGCAGCAAGGATCTGTCAGAAGGGAGAGGAACCAAGCAAGGAACTAAGCGCAAGACTGAGGTTGGTGTCCTTTGTTCCCCTCTTATCTACTTCTCATAAAGGAAAGAAAAAGTAGTTTTAGTTTGTTTGTTTCTAAGATAGGTACTAGTCTTAGTGGGACTAGCAGCTCCGAGTGGACAGTAGATTTCTCGATAACAAATGCTCTGAGCCACTTTGATTTTCAAAGTCCTTAATACTTTAAGGGAAATTAGTGAAATATTTAGGGGAAAATGCGAATGGAAGTTAGTTATTTATCCTTGCCTTTCTTGAATTGTATCAAGTGTACTGTATGCCTTGCACTGGCGAGAAAAGTAAAGATCAACACATTTAGAAGCATTCCTTCATCACAAGTATCATTCTACAACATCATCTACCTACCCTACCTACTTTAGCCTGACATTTTTCTTCTTTATTAGGGTGCACTTAGACTCGCAAACCCTTATCACACTTTCTCTTTTACATATGGAAGTCTATCTAAATATAACCTTATTACCTCCAATGGCTCAGATTAAATTATTGAGCTCCTTTTATTTACTCTACCTATCTACTTACCCGCCAAGATTAAACAGTTTGGTTAGATTTTATTCTCTATCTACAGCATGAAATTGAAAAATGAATGAGCCAAGTTTGAACAGTTTGACTCTTCATCAATTGTGGCATAAGATTTAACAAGTTGCACACAATTGCTTATTACAGAAAATGAACTAGTAGTGGCATTTTGGACATGCACACTTTCCTGGTCTATTTTTGTTTGGGGTTCATTTTTTCTCATTTTTTTAACCATTTTATTCTTTTTACCCTTTGATTTTTCTTTTAGGGTATACCCTCTTTACATTTTTTAACTTTTTTTATTTTTTGAAAATATGGAAAACCTTTGCAACAAAGAAAGATATGAACATATTACAGAGCTTATCAAGCCAACCATGAAATATGACACCTATTGGTATAGGAGCATAACAAAATCGAATGTCATGAGATAGTTAGATGACCACCTCTCATAGTTCACTAATGGTTGGTACCAATGTTCAATAAAGTTGGACGATTCACGCAGAATTCTCGCTCCATTGTGCATTGATCTTCTTATAAATGGATAGTAGCATGACATTGGCTGCCGCGCCATAATCAACCAAGCAATTGTGAACATTGTAGTTAAAAAATTCGAAAGAAAGTAAGAATGGAGGGAAACCTGATTTTTCTTCTTCCATCCAGAGTGTGTTGAGAATAGTGAAAAGTGATCTGGTAGGTGTGTTTGCCCCTTTGATGGTAGAGGCTATGTTTTCCATTGTTTTCTGTCCTGTTGCATGGATCAGGATATCTCACTGACTCTGGACTTTATCTAAATCGAACAAACTGATGTTCACTCGCGTTTTCTTCATGTCTTCAACAATGTTGTAGTCCAGAGGTGGTAGAATTACCGAGGCATCCAGGGTGGAATGGAAGTGTGTGTTGTTCGACGAAGTGTTTTGCAACTTGCTACTCATGAATCTATTGTTGTCCACTTCTGTCTTCCCAGACTTTCTTAGTGTTTTATTCTTTGGGATGGCTGGTGGATTGACCTTCCTCATTAGAAGTCTCATCTTCCCTTGCATTTCTTGAAGTTTAGGGGGAGCCCCTTTACTCCTAAGATTGTAATGATAATTTTTATTTTGGGGCTTCTTCTCGATTTTCGTCTTCAACATTACTTGCAAGCAATGATATGCATTAACCACAGCTCAGAACTTGATGCTTCATTTGGTGCAACCTCTTTGTCTTCACTAGTTTCTTTTGGTTGCTCTTGCATATTGCTTTCAACATCGAGTGTATGACCGTAGATAGATCTAACGAATCGCTTCCAGTCTGAACAAGATTTCTCAGGGTGATGTTTTTTGTGGAAGGAACATAACTTAGGATCTACGCATTCTTCGATTGGAACATAGGCTTCTGCGTAGCTTTTGAAGAAAACCAGTTGCTACTTAATGAGACGCTCGATGAGTTGTTTTCCTGTCTCTGTCTAGGTGGATGGATACTTACAAATGTGTCAGTTTTCCATTGTTTGAGCTCGGACACTTCCATAGTCAAGTTCTTGACAAGGCGGGTGACGGTATCAATATTGGTTGCTTCCTTGTCTCTACCCTTTCTTGCCATTTCTTAGGGCTTCCTGCTCACATCCTTGGAGTCCTTTACTGATTCTTCATCCTTAATGACTCTAATTTCACACAGGTCTTTCTCAACAGCAATAGTGTCTTCACAGCTTTCTAAGAGTGTTGGTATTGTAGCTTGCTTGATGAACTGTGCAATGATGGTTGGTAGTGTAGACGTGTAGTAATCAACCGTGATGGAGTCATGAGGTTTAGTGTCCACGGAAAATTTGTTCAATATGGGTGTAAACCTCTGAGTGAAGTCTTTCAATTTCTCTTTTCCCTCCATATTGAGGCTTCCCAATTCTTTGAGTAGCATAGCTGGGGTCTTCTCATCAACAAACCTTTCAAGGAACATGCTTTTGAATGCACCCTAGTTCTGTATATATTTTGTTGGAAGGTTGTGATACCATGCAACTGTACCACCGTCCAAGGAATATGGGAACAATCTACATACTACATCGTCATACATACCTCAAGGGTTTGTAGCTATAGGTAGAAGTTATCTAAGTGGTCTTTTGCCTTCACCGTGCTGTCAGGGTTGAACTTGATATTCATTCTCTCCAGTCGCTTTGACATCTTGTGAAGAACAACTGGGAGAGCCAATTGTCCCTAAGTCATCCATTCAAGATTTGCGTTAAGCATCTATCCTTCTTCGTTGTCCTCCTCCTCTCTTTCAAAGTATGATGGTTTTGCTCCGATTCTATTGGTTCGTCTCTGCCTCTGCCTCCTCCACTGCCTTCCCCTCCTCCTATATCAAAGTTCAATCCCAAGATCACAAGAGTGTCTTGTTTTGCTTCCTAGAATATTGGAGGTTCCTCTCCATGTTCAATAGCTTCTGCCATACCTTCAAGTGTGGCAAGGACTACTTCTTCCACCGATGATACAACAACTCCTGTGGGAGTGGATTTTGGCTTCCTTGATGTGTATGAGAGATGTTGTATGCCTGGGATCAGTCTGACTACTTTGAAAAATTGGCGATTGATGGGACGGACGGAGCAAAGTTGATGATACAGAATCTCCTGTTCAATCCTGGGAGGTGAGGAGTAACCAACTATAGAGTCACGTGTAGGTGAGAGGGACTGTGAGTTACTGCCTTGACCAGATGATTAATCAATGAGTGTGAGGTGATATTTAGCCATATACAACTGACTTCCTTCCTTCTAGTGCCAAAAATGTTGACGATGTTGGATCTGCTAACATTCAACTAATCAGCCCGGTATGAAGTCCCAACTAGACCTCACACTATTTGGTGTGGAAGTCCCATCCAATATGATGCCCTGGTTTCCAATGTCTTAAGGATTTTCCTCAACTCTTGCTTGTTAGCACAAGAGAGTGGTCTGGTTTGTCTTCGAGAAGTGAGGTTCATGTTCCAGGTGATTGCAAGTGTACTTGTATCAATGGTTCTTTCACTGTAGAGGGAGAGGGTGAAAGCAAGTCCCAAGTTGGTTGGGATGAAGTCCCAACTTGTCTAAGAGCACACAACACAACAAGATGTGCACAACTTCTAGAGCAGTTGTCCATACGGATGCGGCAACCATAACACACAAGGTACGATAACACGTACAACACTCAGTGGGGTAGTCTGCACGAGTGCAACGGTTGTTACAACAAGTTTTATGTCAAAGGTTTGTCTGATGTCCGCGAGGGTAGCCACCATGGGAAATACAATGTTAACATCATATACAACACATCTCCATTAACAGGTTATATATTACAACAAGTGAAATAGCTCAAGTGTTCAATACAGGGTAAAGAAACATGCATTACAAGTGTTCATGATTAGTCTTACAACATTTATAATACCTGTGTGAAAACATGATGGCCTATTAGTAGCCTTCTGAATTAAGAAAAACATCATTACACCATAGATCATGTTAGAGCCTAGATTTACCTCAAGCTGAAGGGAGGCAATCCTAGGATAACCACAAACCAAGCTTAACGTAGTAGCTAGCCCTACCAAGTCGGGAGAGGGCTTTCTCCTTGTCAATCTCAGTCGAGATGACTGCAAGTATGGATTTAGGCTAGGTATAGTAGCTCTAGGGTTTTTTGATTGATTTTAATGGTTTCGCTGGATCAAATGGAGGAGGCAGCTTTGGGTCTACGAAATCAAGTCATGAATGCAGGGTGTTCTATGGGGCGAGGTAGGTAGGTGTTTTAGCACTTGAAACTGAGTGAGATGGTAGGTCTAAGACTAGTGAGGAGCTGAGGAGGGCATGCAGATATCATGAGTCCTCTTCAAACAGCTGAAAACATAAAAAACTAAATGTATTCCCAAGGCAGAGCACTATTGCCAATGTATTCTACCTATCTATCTTGATTTCATTTAGTTGGGAAGAATGAATTAGATTTTTGGCACAAATAACACATGATAAAAACTAATGACAGAAGGAGAAACAGTTCAAAAACACATTACCATAAGAATCCCACAAAAATAGCTACAAATCCTGGTTTATTTCCTTGCCAAATTGCTGTAGAGATGTGCAATGTAGCTCAGAGCATCCAAGAGAGTCCAACCATTTCTAATGACTGAAAAAATACATAATTTAGACATGAAAACCACCTATGCTAGCCATCAGGGGTCGAATCCAAGAGATAAGGGACTATTTCAACCATATCTAAACTAAGAACAAGAATATAGGCATTGGAACAGCTTGCCTCTAAAACCATGGAAACTGATTCATTCACCCTCAAACCACCTCAAAATGATGAATCTACCCTCTAAGTTCATTTTAAAATCACATTTGCATAGAAAAACATCATTTACAGTCATAAATTCATCCAAGATGAGAGAAAAAGTCAACATGTAGAAAAACTAGGCGAAATTTGGATTTTTGAGCAAACTGGTTCTATGCGTAGTGCCACTTCAAAACTGGTTTTGGAGGCCTTCCCATTAGCAAAATTGAACCCAAGATAGCTTGTTGGAAAGGTATCCCTATCTAGTTTCGGGAACATCTTGAATTTTTTCATTTCGATGTCATTTCCCCCCTAAAAAGTGGAATCTCCCAAGGCTACTTCCTGTGTGTCCAAAAAGAGGTAGAGAGGTCATTTTTTGATGGTTTTTTGACCTTTAGGTGGCCATGTTTTGCTCCAAAATTGCTGAAAATTTTAGGGATTGATGTTCTCATCATGCTGAATCCAAATATACAAACCATTTCTGCAAAAATTCCTCGAGTCAAAAGCCCCGGCGCTACGTACCTAATGTAATTTTCTGTGTTGGAAAATTTCAAAATTTCAAAATGATAAAAACTCACCAAAACATGCCCAGATTTGGCACAAGGCACCCTCATTAATTGCTTTGATGGGCACGAAGCATCTTATTGTCTCTATTGGCCTTCTCAAGAAGCCCCTCAAGGTGTGTATTGACCTTTTCAAGCCAATTTTCCTGGTCATTCTCGATCTCTTGTTCAGTGGAGGTTAATGGAACATTGGCCTCCTTAATCTCTTGCCTGCCTTATTTTATCTTTTGTAGCTCCATGAGGACTTTCTTGTCATTCAATTGTTTGTTTTCTTGCTTTAGATAATTGATGATCCACTTTTCCCTCTCTAAATTATCTGGCAAGGCTTGTATCTCAACCTCTTGCTCCTTGATGGTCATGTCTTTAGTAATCTTTGTACCTTGAGTTTCCAAATCAATGACATCAACTGCTTGTGTCTCCTCATGATCAACAAGGTCAAAATGTCTCTCTTTCTCATCAATAAGATATTTCTCATGCATCTTTTTCTTTCCTTTACCTTTTCCCTTGTTGTGCTGCCCAACCTTTGCCTGTTTAGCTGAAGATGAAGGTAAAGCCCCTGTTACACAGTAAAATGTCACTGTCATCCTGTCAGTCTCCCTACTGTGTCATAAAATCACATTCACCTTGCTTATGCTCTCTGAAATGGCTAAAAACCCCCTTTGCCTAAGTTAACTGAATCATCGCATCTGTTTATTAAACAACCCTGCTGACTGGCAGAGGATAATCTAACTGCTGCGCTGCCAGTGCGGAAGCACACGTGTTTTCCGCGCTGGTCCAATTTCACGGACAGCGCGCCCTCCGCTTGTATCACTACGCGCTCACCAGACCTCTTCTATAATTGATTTGCGATGCCAGCGCGCCAGCCCAGTTTTGCACTCGCGCTAATCCTGTTTAGGCGAGTTTGTTCTAACAGCCAGCCTTCCAGATGACTCCAGACTTGGCTGTTAGCATTGTTAAGGTCGCCATCCTTTCTCTGGCATGTCTGTTCGACTGATCACCCACTTATCTTGGGGGAAAGCTCATCCTTTATCTATTCATGGAGACTCCTTCTCCTCTATAAGCCTCCTCCATTGCCCATGAGGAGCTAGTTTTTGAACATATAGACTTTGATTGAGGAATTCTTAGTGCATTAGTGCTGCTCTTTGTAGGCATTTGGTGTGTTGTGTGAGGATTGCTTTAGAGCTTGAGGAAGGTTATAAGTTTGTTCCCTTGTATGTGAGAGAGAGACCTCTTTGACTTGGGAGATCTACTTCAAAGGTGAATGCTTGGAAGACATGCTGGCTGAACCCTCTAGAGAAGGACTCAGCGTCAGGACTTCGGTTGTACCTTACTCTATTTTCTGATTAATAAAGATAGATGACTACTCTTATGGTTCCATTTCCATTTGTTCTATGAATGATTAATGTAATTGTATCCTTCCTGACTGATACATAGTTGTTTTTAGTAGATTTTACGCTTGTGTTTGTTCTCTCTTTGCTTGTGCAAGTGTCCGTCCGCGAGGATAGTGGAGGACTGTGATCGGCTGGAGCGAAGGAGCGAGAAGATCATCTCTTCGACAAACGTAGCGTTGGAATCCAAGTAGGTTTCTTTTACCCACTTGTTAATTACAACTAGGAACCTGCAGTGTAGCATTGTTTGATTGTTGCTAGACCCCCTTTGGGCTAGTAGGGATTGCCTCTATTCGTAGAGGGGATTTACCTCTCCAACAGGGAGAGATGAGGAGAGTGATGGGGGAATAGAGAGAGAGAGAGAGAGAGAGATGGGGAAAGTGAGAGGGAGGTAGGAGAGGAATTACGAGAGAGTGGACTTGAGAGAGAGGAGAAGAAGGGGAGGGAGAGAGGAGGAGAGAGGGAGGGAAGAAGAAATATATAGAGAGTGAGAAGTGTAGAGAGAGAAGGAGTGACAAGGTTGAGATGGAGAGAGAGTGTGTATGTTTGGGGGTGAGATAAAGAGATAAAGAAGGAGATATGGAAAGAATGGGGGAGAGAAGGAGAGAGGAGAGAGGGAGGGATATAGTAATAGAGTTGGAAGGTGAAGAGAGAGAGAGAGAGGTGTGGGAGAGAAAGGAAGGAAGAGAGAGAGGATGTGAGAGAGTGGAGAGAGGGAGGGAAAGAGAGATGTATTTGGATGGGGAGAGGGAGGGAGGGAGGGAGGGACATACAGATTAATAGATATGGAGTGAGAGAGAGTATGTGTTTGGGGTGTTGAGATAGAGAGACAAAGAAGGAGATATGGAGGGATATATAGATATATATGGAGGGGGAGAGAGGGAAGAATATTTTTTGCACTAGATGCATTAGTTTTAATGTAGATGGTGATTTCTAATCATGTTTGATTTCTTGCACTATATGCATTGGTTTGAGTGTAAATGTTGATTTCTAAATATATTTGATTGCTTGCAGTAGATGCATTGATTTCAATGTAGATGTTGATTTCTAATAATATTTGATTTCTTGCACTAAATGCATAAATTTCGGTGTAGATGGTGATTTCTAATCCTATTTAATTGCTTGCACTAGATGCATTGATTTCAATGTAGATGTTTATTTCTAATAATATTTTGATTTCTTGCACTAGATGCATTGATTTCAATGTACATGATTCCTAATCCTATTTGATTGCTTGCACTAAATGCATTGATTTAGTGTGGGTGGTGATTTGTAATCCTATTTGATTGCTTGCAATAGATGGATTGATTTCAATGTAAATGTTGGTTTGTAATCCTATTTTCTTACTTGCACTAGATGCATTGGTTTCAATGTAGATGTTGGTTTATAATCTTATTTTCTTACTTGCACTAGATGTGTTGATTTGAGTGTAAGTGTTGATTTCTAATCCTATTTGATTGCTTGCATTAGATGCATTGATCTCAGTGTAAATTTTGTTTTCTAATCTTATTTGATTTATTGCACTAGATGCATTGATTTCAGTGTAGATGTTGATTTATGATTTGATCTAATTGGATGTATGATGGTACATTAATTTTAAAATGATTGAATTAACATTGTGCATTGATTTCAGCGTAAGCACAAAAAATTATTGACAATGTACATTGATTTTTGTGTTATAGTAATTCAACCTATTGACATTGGAGAGAAAGAGAGACAAGGTATGATGTTTACTACAATAGCTTAAGTTAAATATTCAAACGGTTTATGGTTTAACCTGTCCTTTTCATATAATTAATATGAAAAAATGACAAAAGTAAGAAGGGTGACAATATGAATAGTAGAAGAAAATAGTTTGAGATTAATCACAATGAAGACTATTTGTAATTGATTATATTCTTATTATTCACATTTTCTATCATTCAACACTATTACATTGTCACTTTACATTCAAAATTTTTATTTCAACATTTTTCATCATTAAAGTTATTAACAATATTTATCATCTCAACAAACTAAGGTAACTAAGAAAATTTAAAATTAGAATGAACAGATTAATCTAAGACATATTTAACATATTTAAAATGATTATATTAATATTAGATGAATTTACATATTATAGATAAACTTAATCACATGTTCGTTAGATTTTATTTGGCCACACACGACTGAAACTAGCCTAGATCCATCTTAACTCCAGATCTATCAAGCACCGAGAGGGATCAAATATCTCTAGGTGCAAACGTTTCCTCAATTTTTGCACTCAAAAAAGAGGTTTGCATATAGAGAGATTTGATCCCTCTCGATGCTTGATAGGTCTAGAGTTAAGATGGATCTATGTTGGTTTTTAGTTATTTGGGATATATTTTTACATATATAAATGGATTTAAAGTTTTGAAAAAATAAAAGTTGTTAGAGTGATTCAAGTAAATTTGACATAATAAGATGTACATGCTCCAACAGAGACTGAAACATATCAAATCCAAACTTAAGGACTGGAACAAAAAAGAATTTGGGGATATCATCAAGGCCAGAAAGAGTACAGAATAAAAACTCCTGGAAATCAATAAGATCAACATCATAGAGGGTTTCAATGAGGAAATACAGAACCTAACTGATTCTCTGCAGAAAGAATGGGAAGAGCATTGCCTACAAGAGGAAACATTTTGGAGACAAAAATCCAGAATACAATGGATCAAAGAGGGAGAAAGGAACACCAAGTTCTTCCACAAATCCACTATGGCCCACAAGGCACACAACATAATCACAAAGCTAAAGGATTCTCAAGGCATTGAGCTTGTCGCTTACAAGGACATGGAATCGACCCTAGTACAACAATTCTATGACATTGCAAAGGAGCCAATGGAAGACAGAACTAGGTTCATTGATAAGATCACTCAGCACATTCCCAAGTTGGTCCCAAGGGAGGACAACCATAATCTCAACAGGCCAGTCTCGGAAGAGGAGGTTAGTGAGGTGATCGAGGATATGCAGAATGGAAAAGCACCAGGCCCAGATGGTTTCAATGTTGATTTCTTCAAAGCCTTCTGGGATACAGTCAAATAGGACATCCTTGAGGTGGTGGAAGACTCAAGACAACACAAGAAGGTTTTGAAAGCTCTAAATGTGACCTTTATAGCTTTGATCCCCAAAAAGGAGAATGTTATTACTTCGGAGGGATTTAGGCCCATTGCCTTATGTAATGTGGTGTATAAAATTATCTCCAAAGTGATAGCCAATGGACTCAAGCCACTGCTACCTTCGCTCATCTCAAAAGAGCAAACAGGCTATGTGGAAGGAAGACAGATTCTTAACAACATCATCCAAGCACACGAGGTGGTTCACTCTCTCAAAAGCAATAAGCAAGTAGGTATGATCATTCAATTGGACCTAGCGAAGGCCTATGAAAAACTCAACTGGTCTTACATAAGAGCTATTCTAAAAGCCTATGGCTTTAACCAAAATTGGATAAGATGGGTCATGGCACTTGTCATCTCAACCAGTTTCTCCATTCTGCTTAATGGAGCTCCCTCTAATACTTTTATACCTTCTAGAGGGCTTAGACAAGGTGATTCACTTTCTCCCTTCCTCTTTGTCCTCATGATGGAAGGGTTGGGGAGGGCAATCAAAATGGAAAATGTTGAAGGTAGAATTCAGGGGATCAAGCTCACCCCGGATGGGGAGGTAAACACTCATCAACAACTCGTGGATGATACTATGCTGCAGGGTGTACCCACAGTTAAGGAGGCAAGGGCAATCAAAGAGATCTTAAACGACTTCACTATGGCGACAGGCACTGAGGTAAGCCAAAATAAGTCCAAAGTTTTCTTCTTTAACACTAATATTGCTATACAGAGAAACATCACTAGGATTCTTGGTTTTCAAAGGGAACAATTGCCCTCCAAATATTTGGGCATACCTCTTATTGACAAACCTCTATGTAAGAAAATATGGGAACCGATTTTAAACAAACTTCAGGACAAGATCAACAATTGGACTTGTCGGGCTTTAAACTTTGCAGGGTGACTAGTGCTCTCTCAGGCAGTTTTTTAGGCCATTCCCATCTTTATGTTTGCAGCTATCCATGCTCCACAAGGCATTAAGTAGCAAATAAGAAGCATTCAAAGAAACTTCCTATGGGGCAAAGGAGAAAAGAAAAATAAGTGGGCTCTAGTTGCCTGGGACAAGCTCTGCAAGCCCAAAAGCCATGGTGTTTTGGGGCTGGAGGATCCGGAAACTCTAATTCAAGCTTCAGGTGCCAAAATATGGTGGCGTTGGATCAAGGAGCCGAGAGCACCTTGGGCCAAGATTTGGACACAAAAGTATGCCTGCCCCTGGCAGGAACAGGATCATATTAGAATGACAGGACAAATCAGAGGCTCACACATTTGGAACCTTGCGTGGGAGAACAAAAGTATTATTCAACAACACTGTTTTTGGGAAATTAGAGCAGGGGACCATGCTCGCTTCTAGGAGGACAACTGGCAACAGGAACCCATCATGATCAGGAATGAACTGGCAGCACTCAAGAGAGACACAGACAACAAAGGGCTTTCACTAGTAAAATATTTCTGGGATGAGGGGAGGGATAAGGATAAATGGAGGACATGGAAGAACCTAAGTTATACTGAGGAGAGCCATTTGAAGGCCATGGCAGAGGTTCTAGCTAAGGATTTAGAGCAAAGAATAATTCTGGTCTCCTCCTTACCTGACCAATTAAGATGGGGAAAGAATAATGAAGGCAACTATAATCTCAAAGAGGCCAAACAGACAATCACAAGATTGAACTCTGTAAATGCTAAGAAAGTTTGGCAGGAATTGTGGCAAACTCTTCAGTGGATGAAAGTCAAACTATTTATCTGGATAGTTCATCAAAGGAAAATTCTCACATGGGATAACCTTCTCAAGAAAGGTTTCATTGGACCCTCTAAATGTCACCTTTGTGGCTCACATGAGGAAATGATCGAACACCTTCTAAATCTATGTTATTTTTCTGCTAAAATTTGGGATTGGGTAACCTCTAGCTTCAGACAAACTGACAGGGACAGGCTCAACATTTCCAATACTTTAACAAACTGGAGAAAGAACTTCTCAAACAATGAAATCATCAACAAGGTCTGGATGCTTGTACTAGGCTTTGTCATCTGGAATATTTGGAAAGAACGGAACATGCAGATCTTCAAAGATAAAGCTAGAGAACCCCTGCTTATCATCAATCAAATTTTGAAATAGCTCAAGGAAACAGTTAGGAGCATTCTGAGAACAAACCCTTCAAACCCTCCTCTACCTCATGAGGTGCACATTCTTACCAATCTGGATCTTCAATCCCTCAATCCTCAAGAAATAAAGAAGAATGTGAGAAATATTAACATTGGGGATTGGGGTTGGCAAGCCCCTCCACAGGGCTTCTTCAAAGTTAATATTGATGGAGCTTCCAAGGGAAATCTCGAGGAAGCTGGCTTCTGGGGTGCCATAAGGGATTCTGAGGGGCTGACAAAATACATTTTCCATGGCCACCTAGAAAAGGGTACCAATAACATGGCTGAGCTTTTGGAACTAGATCAATGTATGGAGATCCTGGTGGAAACAAATTTACGGAATGTTTTAATTGAAGCAGATTTGGAATTGGTCATCAAAGCAGCCAAGAATATTCAAAATGGAGCCTCGCCAAACAAAGTGTCATAGCACTGGAAGTTGCTGCAGGTGTTTCACCGTATCCAATCTCACTTACGAATCCTTAAAACAATAAGATTTGTCCATGTTAGGAGGAAGGCTAATATGCTTGCAGATAGGTTGGCCAATGAAGGCATGGCCAATGGAGAGAAGGATTTTCTGTATCGATGGGATTTACTTCCGACAGGGAAGCTGCGGGAGGACTGTGTCACCCTGGCAAATGCAGATTGGGTTTGTGGATGGACAGGGCTAACACTGGGGCCAAGGTTGGTGAAGACATCGCCTAACTTGACTTTGTGTTATGTTCAAAGGGATGATGGATGCAGGCTTTGAGTCGATCATTGACATAAATTGGACTGCCATTGCTCTTTTGGCTTAGCGGGTCTCTGATGGAGACTCCTTTTGGACAGCTCAGATTGGCCGGATGCAGATTGGCCGGCGGGATTGCTTGAACGATCCTCTTTTGGGGATTTCGTGATCGGAAAACCACAAGTGATTTTTCGTGCAGGCTCTGGACGGTATCTGGTTTAGAGGAAGGGGCATGTGATTCCACTTAGGATGTGACATGTGGCGTCGAGATGAGAGAGAAAACAACTCTCATCACGTGGTTAACCCCCGTGCATCCCAGTTGTGCAATATCGTCAAGGGGCGTGGGATCAGGTCGCGTCTCTCAACGGTCAGGATTTTTTGAGCAGGTTACTCAAAGGTTTTGAACCCGAACTGATCTGGTGGTCCCCATCTTGAGTTGTTGGCGGGATGGTCAATGAGGTGCCACTTTGCCATGGGGGGTCCCTCTATGGGCCCGACACTCCGCTTCACCACGGTCATGGATCCCTTACCTTTGAATGGTCAGTGCTCGCGGTTCCATTCAGGGGTTGACGCGTGGCGCTTTGAGAAGAGGGGAAACCACTGTCTTGTGTTTTTCGTACTGACCTTTGGATTGGTTTCTTGTCCTCCTCAACGACATTTTCTTGTGCTAACTACTTGTTGCCCTCTGTTCTGGGACTCTAATTCTATTGTTGTTGTGAATGTATGAGAGGTTGTAGTTAGCGCTTCTGTGGCCTAGAGGCTTTTTTCCTCTTTGGGGCTTTCTATATATTATGTAACTTACTTTGATTAATAGAAGGTCTTACTTATAAAAAAAAAATAAACTTGACATAATGAAGTTACCAATCATTTTCAAGCTCCATGTTTAAGAGAACCCATGGTTTTTCCCATGGTATTCATGTGGAATAAAGCATATTTAAAGGCAGAAAGACTAGAGGCAAATTAGTTCTTGTGACTAATGGGAGCCCGATAGTTATGACTTTAAACAACTCAGTGTTTCATGATCCTAACAACTAGTATTGGAGTTGTGGTCCAAGTTGATGCGTGTTTGATCAAAACGTGGTGAATATGAGAGGTGGAGTTGAGTGTGAAGGGTGAATGCCCTGGTAAAGTATGTGTGCATCTTAGTGAATATCAAATATGGATTTGAGTGTGAAGCATGAATGGCCTCGTAAAGTATGTGTACAGCCCGATGAAGATCAAAGTGTAAGACCCCTACTTTAATTATGAACTTTATAAACATTTTTTGTCATTGAGCACCTCAATTCAATATATATCTGATTGTGGGGAGAAACTTTGTTTTAATATAATAAAAATCATTACTAGTGAAATTCTTTATGATTTCCTTCATGGTGCTAAGTTGTGTGAATACTCTAATTAATATTAATCATGTTTCAACACTCAAATTAATTCCAAAGTTAAAATAGGCATATATTCATGCTTGAAATAAATTAATGGTGGATTAGTATTTTAATTAAAAATAAATAATTATACTTTAATGATTGTGAGTAAAATTAATTTGTAATGATATTATTTAACTAGCCTAGATCCATCTTAACTCCGGATCTATCAAGCGCTGAGAGGGATCAAATCTCTCAAGGTGCAAACCTCTTTTTTGAGTGAAAAACTTGAGGAAATGTTTGCACCTCGAGATATTTGATCCCTCTTGGCGCTTGATAGATCTGGAGTTAAAATGGATCTAGTCTGGTTTCAGTCGTGTGCGACCAAAGAAAATCTAAAAAACATGTGATTAATTTTATCAATAACATGTAAATTCATCTAATATCAATACAATCATTTTAAATATCCTAAATATGTCTCAGATTAATCTGGTCAAGTTAATTTTAAATTTTCTTAATTACCTCAGTTTGTTGAGATGATAAATATTTTATGTATTCAAGCTTCTGTGATCCATAATGAATTAAACAAAGTCTTTTAATAGAAATCACATGAGAGATTTTTTTGGCCGTCGCGTTTTGAACCAACTAGTGTGATTCATCATCAGGACTAGATGAAGAGGCAGACCATGGCAAAGGCTTAAAAAGAGAGCAACGTAGCGACATAATTTCAAGTAATGGCTATATTTGAACAATAATGTTTAAATTGTAATATTAATTTATTAATATATTCGATCATTAGGTCTAGGGATTAATCAATTTGGTCTTCAACCAAAGCCATGCAGGCCAGAGTGAGGCCCTTACAAAGTTATGATTCAGAGAGTTTCATCGTCATGGTGATAGACTTCGACTGTTCTTCAAAACTCTGTTTTGAAGAAGAGTCAAACAGTGTCATTAGTGATAAAATTTTCAAAAAAGTCGTCAGTTGATTTCTTCAGATGCAGTCATGGTTTCCATGGCCAAATGTCCTGTCGTGCAATCCCTGCAAAGAGTGCTGAAAATTTCATCATTCGAGCTAAAATTTCAAAGCGAAAGTGAAAATCAGTGTTGCTTTAAGTCAGTGAAAAAGTGTCAAAACATAACATTAGAAAAATGGGTTTTTGGAGAAGCAAAAAATTTAACCCATGACTTCAAAGTCTATATATACAAGTTTCCACCAAAATCAGAGGCATTGTGCAAATCAAGTGCATAGGGAAACATTGGAAAGTGTTTGAGAGGCAAAGCGCGCGTTTTGGAGTGAGTTGGAGGCAGTTTCCAGGGCGCGGCGCATATACACAGGGGTGCGGCGCACACAGAGGGCGCGGTGTACATAGAGCCACCGCTCAGTTCATTTTTTCAATGGGCACGACGCACACCTAGGGCATGGCACACTAGGTTTGGCGCGTGGCGCAAACCCACAAAGGGCCAAAACCGTGCCAAATTTCCTCAAATTTCTTGTGAAGCCCCTCAAATTGATAGGTAGGCTCTATGTCATGACTTGTTCATCAAAGTTTATAAATGATATGGTGGTTTATGGCTATGTTTGAATGCAACAAAACTCATAAAATCAACCACAAGAAAACACCAAAGGCCATTGTTGCTAGGGTTGCATAATTGTGGTATTGTGGCCAAGGTTCCATTTTCACCCACCATTTTCCCCTCACCTACCATTTTTCCCTATCCTCCCTTTATCATTTTTCCTATTATCTCTACCTTAAAACACTACCAAACCCTATTCCCTTTCCCCTCCTCTTATTTGTCAACATAACACCACAAAACCCTACCTTGTCAAAACCCCAAAACCCTACCCTATCAAATACCCAAACCCCCTACATATCCCTAAACAAACGTCTCCCCATAACCCCTATTCCCATCACATTACTTCCCTCCTAATACTCCCTTTTGTTTCATTTTTCCCCTTGGTGACAGATATCACAAGAGCACCCAGCTTCACACCATCATCAAAGGGCAGCATAAGTACAGTACACACAGCAGTCATGGAATCATAGCGTTCATCAGAGTATGAGATGGAGACACAAAGTGACTCATCCTCGGAAGAGCAGGCTCCCAGGAGACATCACAAGAGTGGAAAACATGTTAGGGATGAGCCCACTACCCTCACTGAATTACAAGCATGCCCTCTTGCCATGTCATGTTTCCAGCACCTAGCATGTTTTGAATTTTGTCAAAGGGTGGCTAATGCAAGAGTTCATCATGAGTTGGCCCATCTTTTTATACCTAATCTACATGGAGGTTAGTCCATCTTGGCCAGGGTCAGCTTCACATTGATACCCGAAACTATCTCAGTGGCAACAGGCATACCAAATGTTGGAGAACAGTGGCACAAGAAAAAGAAGGTGGATAAGCAACACTATGAGCCTTACATTAAGGTTGAATTCTTGAGTTAGCTCACAAGAGTCTTCCCATTTAGATATTTGAAAGATGAGTATGCTCCACTCATGAAATTGATCATGAAGTACTTCAGCTGTGAGGGGAGGTTCTCTCGACTATATGCCTATCACATCATGTTGCTCATGCACTTTACCAGGGTGAGGATGATGAACCTCCCATTTTTCATTTGTAGGAACATAGAGAGGATGAACACCTTCATGCAACATAAGACCACTCAGCAACAACTTAACAGTGTTTATCACTTCGCTCTTATCTGGATTTTGGTGGATCATTAGTTGGGATTGCAAGGTATTGCTTGGGAGGACTTCATCTCTTGTGACTTCTTCAGCACTTTACAGGTACTATCAGAGCCAAAGCATGAGATGGGTGGTCATTCTCAGCAGTATGACCACCATGAGACCACGACTATGCCAGTATTCGTGACATATTAGAGAGGTAGTAGGCACTTGTTTGCAGCAGCAAAGCGAGTGTTATCTCCACCCGGGGTGGAAGGGGCCTCGCTTCCAGCATCGACTACATAGGTACAGGACAAGGGCAAGAGGCCCATGCATGATGAGGGGCCATTAGGTGAATAGGAGGCCAATTTCATCCTCATTCAGGATGATGATGCAGATGAGGAAAATGCCAAACTCAGGATGACCATTCAAGAGCAGAACACGGAGATCCAAGACCTGTCACTCAATGTGGAGAGGGCCAAATGGATCATCAAGTATCTGGAGCAGAGGAACAAATAGCTTGAGGACTAGCATCAGATCATGAGCTGCAAAGCATCCGTAAGAATCGACAAGCTGCCCAACAAAGGAGGATCGAGCTCACTACCTTGGAGCAAGAGATCAACAATGACCGTGAGTCTTGACTCGAGCGGATCAACATACACCTGGAGAGACTGCTGGAGAAGGCTGACAGAGACAAAACCATACTGAGGAGGATGGTTTATCATTACATGGCACAGAACATGAGTGAAAAGGCACGGATAAGGATCTTGAAGGCAAAATTGAGCAAAGCAACAAAAGAGGCAAAAGAGGCAAAAGAGCAAGATCGGCTTCGAATCTTGCCCGAAGCTTCTGTGGCCTAGCATAGTGCCTCTTAGAGAACCTCCAGCCAAAATTTCAAGAAATTTGGGGCAATTTTGGTCACATGGTAATTTTTTGGTCAAAACACAGGTTTTTCTCCCTGTGCGCCGCGCCACTGGCACGACGCTTAGAATTGGGAGCTCCAAATGACAAATGGCTTGTATTTTTGGATTCAGCATGCAAAATCACGACTACTGGTGCTTGGAAAAGAAATTTGGGCATGATTTGAGTCTCCAGGAGGTCAAAAACACCCAAAAAATCGCCTCTCTGCCCCTATTTTGACACACAGGAAGAAGTCTTGGGAGAATAAAGATTTGGAGGGGAAAATGAGCACCAAATTCAAAAATTCCACTTGGGTTGGAAAGTAGAGAGGACAGTCTTTCCAACAAGCACACTTGGGAATACTTTGGACTGCTACAAGTGCCTCAAAATAGGCTCCAACGTGGCGCGGCGCATATAGGGAAAAAAGCCAATTTCACCTCCGTTTCGCAAAATTTCAATTCGCGACTTCTCCAAGTGGGCCCACTCATCTACCATTTCAGATTTTCGGAACCTAAGGCAGAATTTTAAGTATTTTCACTCCAGATGGGCTTCTATCCAAGTGGCAAAGGAAGGCAAACAGTCACCCAAGCCATTTGTCATCTTTGTAACGCTGGACCTGTAGCTAATGGTTGGCTTTCCACCTCCATTTTGTAATGATTTGAGTAACTCCCCAACCCTTGGGCGTTCTATCTCCTCATGGCACATTCTATATATTGTATGCAAACTATTTGCAAAGGGTTGGTTGGCTTGTAATTTCTGGGAGACTGTGAGAAAGAAACTTTGTTTCTTCATTGTATATTTTGACAGAGGATTAACTAGCATTTGCACCAGACGTTGCAAAGAAAACGCCGTAAGGCAATAGATAACATATAACACTATGTAAAGCAATTGATAACATATAACACTATGTAAAGCAATCGATAACATATAACACTAATTAACGCTTCTTTGCCCCACCACCTCCGAGTTGGCACACGTTGTGTTGGCAACCAACACCCGAGCAATTTCAAACGATCCCTCGCGCCAAACATTCATTTTCTCCATTTGCACAACCGGAACAGGTCCTCTCGAGCATTCATTTCTCCTGATCACGGTGCTTGCTCACCTCGTAGGTCCGCTCGCGGTGCTGAATCTCGGCAGGCTGTGCCCTAGGCGTAAGGTAAATTATACTCTGTGAACAATGACATCCACCATTTTGGAGGGCGCCCGGAAGGCCCATGCATACGAATCCCACCCCGTGCTGCTATAAATTGTCTGCATTGGCAGCTCCCAGCGTATGGCGAAACAGATACATTCAAGGTCTCCGTTTGGGCGCAGGTTCGAGCGACATTGAAGGTGTTTTCCCATTGCATCGTAATCGTTTACCAGATTTATAACGAACCACTTAGCCATTCAGACATCTTCAATAGTTTTTAGGACGTGGTTTAATGGTTAATAGTTAAGTAGGGAGGTCTAATCCCAAACAAAATTATATATATATGAAAATTGCTCCAAACGCGGTCCAATCTCAAGCAAAATTATATATATCTGAAAAATGCTCCAAACAAAATTTTTTTAGTTGAAAAAAATACAATAAACCACCGCCATTACAATTGCAAACTCAAGCTCCTGCATCCAGTGTGCTTGATTGTGTACTACCCACTTAGCCATGGGGGCCATGAAAATCAGATAATCCTAAACCACCGCCATTGCAAGCTTCCTACATCCACTGTGCATGCATGTGCACTTTGCCAGGTGCATAGTTTATTTGGGCTTTTCATTGGGGTGAGATTTTGAGTACAAATATATTCAATTCCGTGAGAAGAATTTGGTGCACATTAATTTTCACATGCTTGCTAGGAAGGATGACCACAGAAAAATGCAAGGGCACCAACCGGTGGAGCATTGATGTAAGTAGTAGGCTCATACTACCTAAAGTATGTTGCCACATTTGCTTTATCCTCCTTTTCAACTGAAAACATTTCCCAATGCTCCTTTGGTATGGTGCCATTGCTTTCTGCAATAAATGAATTATCCCTGCCTATTTTAGCAACAAAAAATATAATTGCAAGGGAATCTCATTTTCGTGTCAGATCAACAACCTTTTTCTCGAACTTCTTGTTCCTACTTGCTGAAAGAAAACTGTGTTTTTTGTTATCAACCTTGAATATTTCTTTCATGTCTTCTCTTGCATTTTTATGGCGATCTGGGCTCTATGTCAAATGAAGTGACCAAACTGTCATAAGATTAGGCTAGTAATGCAAGCAAGGCGATGACTGCATGTACATTTTGAATTGGTGCCTCAACAGGTGCTAGCATCTCTAACAATTTTTTGAAGTGATTGATGTTGTTGGCCACATCTTATGTTGTCATCTTTATTTGTGAAAACTTCCTCAGCTATATCTTAGGATGATAGCTTGATATTCATAAATGTTAAACAACTTGAATTTCAATTGATTGTTGTGTTTGGCTACATATTAGGAGCCTCCTCTTTATTTGGTGAAGTTCCCTCAGACAAATCTCACAGTTATAGCTTTATTTTCACACATGTGTGCCCCATTTTTCTTTTGGTGTTTTGGCACTGCTGATGTGAG
Source organism: Pinus taeda (assembly GCA_000404065.3). Lineage (NCBI taxonomy): Eukaryota > Viridiplantae > Streptophyta > Pinopsida > Pinales > Pinaceae > Pinus > Pinus taeda. Next base: position 67,876 of record APFE030867153.1, read on the forward strand.
TCATTTGATCATTAATGCTCAAAATGCTACAAGTAAGAGTCCTGTGATTATTAGTTTCCCATGTGTTGATTCTAGCAGTTCATATGGTATGTTTGACTTCATCTTCGTCCAGAATGCTAAATGATCTTGTTCAATAATGGAATTCCCATTTGCAGCTTCCAGATGAAATCCCATGCTGTTAAATTTTACAACCAGATCTGTTTTAGACAAAGAAGAAAGTCAAGCTATCTACAGCCATGGTTCTGGTGTACTTTGAGACTTCTAATTTGCATGGGTGTTTGTTGTATTGCTTGTTCTTTTTCAAATAGGTAACCAACCTGAAAATTAAAGTCTAGCCTTCCTTATGAACAAACCATTAGCTTTGGTATCAAATATTGGAAAAAATTCCAATGATCAAAGAGAGATATTGAGCTTGTGTTCGCAACACTAGAGTGCTCAACAATTGGAATCAAATTTATTGATTAAGGCATGAATGTACAACAAATAAAAGACATACCATCCACTGAAATATTTTAATTTTAGCAGAAAGAATGATGTATTCACAGTGGACAAATATTAGAGAGTAAAATATACGACAGAGAATTGCAGTGCTTTGGAAATAAAATGCATGAGTCAACCTTACATTATCTGGAATTCTCCCACACTTACAGAGTGTGACTACAATTTATCTGTTCAAGTTGTTGCCTGATTATCATGCTGTCTTCTCTGTTGCATTCTCCTCTGTCTGTCTTTTTTGTGACAATTTTTTGTTGCCTCATTATATATTTTTTTATTATTTAATTAAATGTATTCAATACTTCTCTATAGATAAAGACTAAAATGATTTTTTCTTCCTAAAGGGCTATTCATAAAGCAAGGGTCAGTTAACCTTCCTAAAGTAATATTCAGCTGTCCTTACATAGATAGTAAGACAAAACCTTGCTTTCTAGGAGATGCAGGTCTAGAGGATATGTGAAGATTAACAAAAAATCTAACATTCATT
>APFE030867156.1:0-85641 GCA_000404065.3 Pinus taeda
CTAGCTAGTAAAATTAGGGTTTGCTAGGGTTTACATTTCCTTTCAGCTTTTTAGTTTCTTTCTGCAAGTAGATTAGCTTCCTTTGAGTTATCTTTCATCCATCAGTTAAAAAGCTTCTTCTCAGAGCTCATAGAAGTTGGCTTAAGCCCCTAGTGGACTTGTGCCAGCTGACCAAGTGACAGCTAGGATAAGAGCTAGTACTTGTGCATACAGCACCGTCGCTTCCAATTTTGTTACGAACTACTAGGTTGATAAAATTAAAGAAGGGAGTCCCAGGAGTTGCAGCATTATTGTTTCAATACTAGGGCCCACCATCTTTTTGGCGTCGTTGCCAGGGAAGCATCAAATTATTGGTGATTGCTGCTTTTCTTCTATTTTCTACTACAACCTTCTCCTAAGTAGTTTATTTCATTTCCATTCTGCAATTTCATTTTTGCAAAAGTAGATTAGACATTTCCTGCTTTCATAGATTAGAATTTCAATTCCGCAATTTCAATTCTGCAAGTGTAGACTATCATTCATTCCTGCAATTTCATTCGATAAAAATAGATTAGTCATTTCCTGCTTTCATTTCAATTCCGCATTTTCATTTGAGCAAGATAGTTAGTTTCAGTTCAATCTATTTCAGTTTTGCAGGTACAAGTAGAAAAAAGAAACAAAAATCAACCAAAAATATTTTCTTTCATGCCTTGTAGGAGTAGAGATAATTCAAAAAAATGATTGCACAACACCCCCACTGCTTCACACAACCAACCTTATCTCTTCTTCAATGGATGTGATTAAAGAACCCCTAGGTGGACAGTAAGACATATTTGAAGAACCTCTAGGGGAGAAGAAGAAGAAAAAATTCCAGTGGAGCAAATGGCTACAAGCAGTAATGTTGGGAGCAGTAGCTTATCCAAACATGAATTTGTAAATCAGATGGAAGAGTTCAAGAGCGAGGTGAGGTAGTTTTTTGCCATGCAACTGGATACTTTACAGATCCAAAGGAAGCAAGAGGAAGCCAAGAGGGCTTTGGCCATCTTTTGTCCCGGTGCACTAGAAATCATCCTAGGAATGAATGTCCATTGCACTCCCTAGAAGTGTGTTTCGTGTATGAAGAATACCATCCTATGAATCAGTGCCCTTCTTTGCCTGAACTTAAAGTTGCATATCAGAGAGCCAAAGGAGCCACTGAATCACTCTACTATATGAACCAAAGGAAGCCACAAGGACCCATACCCTAGCAGTAGGAAATGCAAGGGACATCCCAGACTTATTATGACCCCTATCAAGCCACTTCCATGCCTTCTTGGGGTCCCCCTGCTCATCCTTCTTGGTTCACACCTCCTCCTTGTTCTTTCATAGATCCATATTATGCCCAACACACTGCTCATTCGTTTCACTCTTATGCTCAGCCACAGCCTCAGTGGAATGCACCTCATCAGGGGTGGAGGCCCCAGTACAACACTCCTGCTCCTTTTCCTCCACCACCTGCTCAACTGCAACCATCGCCTCTTGCTCCACCAAGGCAACCCCAAATGCCTACCCATCCACAAACCCATCCACATCCATCTCAAATATACACCACCCTGAACTACCCGTACTGCCATTTCTAAACCTGCACATTGGAATAGCTCAACCTAATTACAAAGCTGAGGCACAACATGTCCAAATGACTCCTCTTGAGCTCAATGATCTTCACCATAGCTGAGGAAGAGCATTGCAAAACAGAGATTATAGCATTGAAGGACCACATCCAACAAAAGAAGATTCAAAAGAGGATAGCAAAGAACCATGGGCTGCACTTAATGAAGAGAAGACATCAAAATCAGAGATTGAGAGTGCTCCCTCATGGTTACCATCAAATCTTCCATGTATTCAAGAGAAAAATCAGCAAAAAGAGGAAGATGTGAAGGTCATGATAGAAGAAGATATGGAGAATGATCCAGATCAACAAAGGACCAAGGATATTAGAGCTATATTGAGATATGGCTTCAGATGGTCACTAAGTTGCAGCACTACTCTCTTCCTCAGCTATGCTTGATCCCTTCAAAGTCAAATCATTTGTTCTCTGAAATCCGAATACCTGTCAAAGCATGCATTTCAAGCCTCCACATCATTTTGTCTCTAATCTTGATGTGCACATGGCTCCATTGGAATATTCTTATACTTGAGAACGATTTTGTTTTTCAAGTAGGGTAAGGTAGAAAAAAAGAAAAATAAAGAAAAATAAAGAAAGAAAAAGAAAAAAAAGAAAAAATGGAAATAAGAGGAAAAATCTAAGGTGAAAACCTCCTCGGAGGTGCCTTAGATTGGCTCAGTGATTGAAAACCTCCATGAGGCAGTCAATGGGTTGGAAAAAAGAAGAAAAGAGAAAAAGAAAAAGAGAATAATATACCTAAGTGAAAACCTCCCTTGGAGGCACCCATGGCAGGCAATTAGGGTGAAAACCTCCATGAGGTGCCCTAGTTGTTTTCAAAAAAAAAAAGAGAAAAAAAAGAAAAATGAAAAAAGAGAAATCAAGCCTAATCTCTGTAAAATAATTGCAGGTTGCAGTGAATACATTACAGGAAAAGAGGGGTGCACAAAACGAGGATAGGAGTCCGTACCAGGCTCAAGGACACCCCCTCCATGGCGACTCACCTCTCCTAGGATTTGGTCACATTCAGGTTGAGATTGGACCTTCTACAGGAAGTTCTGGGCTTTCTACAGGAAGCTACAGGCTTTTCTACAGGAAGCTATAGGCGTTTCTACAGGAAGTTCTGTATTTCTCCGGAAAACATCCTGTAGAACCTTCAGGCGAGCCAGATTCAATTATATAAGGGAATATGAAGCTTGGAATCTATTGGTTAGGTCTGCAAGCATCCATGTTTCCATCCCTCACCTTTCTCCATCATTTTTTCCACCTCACTGTACTTCTTTTATGAAAACTGTGTTTTCTACAGGAAGTTCCTGTAGAAATTGCAAAAGGCTGGAAATTGATTTCAAAAAAACAGTTTGGCGAACATGGAAGCTTCATTAAGGGTCCATAAGTCCTGCTACAATATTCAAACTCCTCCTCCATCATTTCCATGCCTGCATTATATCCCAAGCTCATTTTCCTCACCATGCAAAAAACTTGTAGAATGCTTTGAAGAAAAAATACATAGAACAGAATTTGTTTTTTCCCTAGCTTGAAAACTGTGCATCCATTTGTAAAATTGTTACAGGAGGAGTTGTATAGGGACAATGGCAACATGCTCGAGCAATTTCAGCCCATTTTGGTGCACGGTTTCCAAGAAACCAGCTTCCATCACCTTCAACCATTTTTTCATTTTCTCCATATCCGTGCATCTGTTTCAAAACTTGTTTCATGGGGAGATGCACATGGGTGATAGTAGCCTACTCAAGCAGTTTCAGCCAATTCTAATGCACTCTTTCCGAGAAATTGATCTCTGTAATATTTAGTCATTTTCCATTTTTATCGAAATCTGTGCAGCCATTGATCGCAATTTTTCTATGGGAGGTGCATAATGATGATCGGAACATGCTTAGCAAGTTTCAGATTGATCTGATCTATCGTTCGGAAGCAATGGCGACAACAAGTTTCGGTCCTATGAAAATTCAGCAGCAGCAGCTTGAGGGTGCAGATCTGAACGTGAAGCCAGCTCCTATAGCATGGATCTGGCCAGAGGATACCTGTACAAGAAAAAATAGCCATGAATCAGCCACCAAGCCATCATGCAACCATAGAAACTAGTGCATGCAGCAAATGAAAGGCCACCGTACCTCACAACAACCATTCGACTTCGAGGTATGTGACTAAAACTCATTCCTCTATTGCATAAATCTAATTTAAAAACTACATGAACGAATGGAATGGTGGGATTAAGCCTCGAATCTAGCAAGGTTAACCCTACATTGTCCTCTCTAGCGCTCAGCCGGAAGTCATGTAGTACACGTGGACAGTCGACTCATGTGAAAATTAAAACAACTGGGAGTGTTGGCCATTTAAACCTTAGTGCAATTGATGGCAGTGATCAAAGGGGGAAAACAGATAGTTTATGAACAACACTACCCTCTGCATGTGGCCACGTACACCTGGCCACTTCACTCCCTCACTACAAATCATGCAACAATTACAAAAATGTTCGGCTGACTCTCACCACCCTCTATTCAACTACGGTCACAACTGGAGCACACGTCCAACACGTCCAGATCAGTTAACTAGTGGTCCTCTGCAAGATTCCTGCCTGATTTCTTGAGATTTCTGCCATTTTTTTAAACAAATTCCTGCCTATCGGGCTCTACAGGAAGCGCAGTTTCGTTCTACAGGAAGTCCTCTACAAGAAACGCAGAAACCAACCATGCAGAAAGAAAACCTGGGATTTTCGGAGAATTTCAAGCTCCAAATGAGGTAGGATCGGGGAAACTTCGTTTTGCACGATTTGTTGGTGTAAAATAATGAATTGAACACGGAATTAAATTTAAAAAATGATAGGAAAAGTCTGCCTACACATTGAAAAAAAGTGAAAAGTCTGCTTGCATATTTTCTGAGTTCTACACAGTTCTTTTTTCCCTCTGCATTCGAATTCTGGCTTCTTCTTTCTCACCTTCTTATTATTTGTTCTCCGATCTGTCAAAAAAATTGATTTCTCTTCAAAAACTAAGAAGCAAATTCAGGTTGGAAAAGTTTGAAGAGAGGAAAAATTGGAAGTTGTTGTTGTGAAAAACACGAAAATTCCAGGAGCAATAACAAGTTTACAAGAGGGGCAATGAGCTATCTTTTTAGAAGAAAACATGGGTTTTTGCAAAATTTCTTGCTTCAAGAGAAGAAGAAAACGAACAGTTTTATTTGTTGCATGTTTATGCAAAAGAAGCGATGCAATTCTAGGGAAGAATCAGGCCTGGAGAATGTGAAAAAACCAATGATGAGGGAGCACAAATCATTCAAGTAGAGGGCAAAACAAAGGAAGAACAGAAAAGAAAAATACTACAGCAGAGAAGGAAGAGGCTAAACAAGATGAGAAGAAAGCTAAAACAGAGTGTGAGGAAGCAAGCTAACAGAGGCAGAGAAGACAAAAGAAGAGGAAAAAAATGAGGAAGAGCCATCCCTAGCCAAGCAGACTGAAATAGTGAAAACTGGTTCTACAGGAAGCCAGAAGGTCGTTTCTACAGGAAGCCCGGAAACTGTTTCTACAGGAAGCCAGAAAACAATCAGCACAGGACTTTCTACAAGAAGTCTAGAAAAAGGGCAAGAGAAGGAATAATCTCCTGAGATTATAGCTAGGGAGGTAGCAACTATGCTGGCCACCCTCAGCACAACTCCACTGCAAAAAGGGAAGTGAAAAAGGGAGCCTTCCATGTACTTTAAGCCAAGAAGGAGCATGCGGATAAAAGCTGGCAGACCCCAGCCACAGTCAAAGGAGCCAATTACAATTGAGGACACCACAGCTAAACAAAAGGAAGATTCTCCTTCAAAGAGATCCATCATCTATGAATGAGGAAGCCAAAAGCCTTCACCTAGAGAGAGAAAATTAAGATGATGGACTCAAATATAGTTTAACAGGAAGCTGAGACAGTTCTACAGGAATCTGAGAATTCTCTACAGGAAGCTTGGGCTAAGCTAAGAGAGACCAAGAAATTGGAGGAAAGGCAGCCAAACAATCACAGGAAGAAGGAAAGACAAGGAAACATCTGATGAATAGCAGAGAGAGGACAAGATGTAGGCCACGGTTGAGGCACTAACAAAATTGCTACAAGAAAAGGAGCACAGGTAGTGGGAAGAAGCAGAGAGAAAAGCATGGTTTCATGACCGAGCAGAGGAAATCACTTCAGAAGCTTGGCATGACAGGGAGGCCACCAGGGCCATCAGAGATGAAGAGATACATTAGGTTCTCAGAGGATGAACAACACTTTCAGTAGGGGGTGATGATGAGCCCCAAAAAAGGATAATTAGATGGGCTCATTCAGCCTCCTAATTGGACTTAATCCACCATTATCATTAGTTTATTGCATGTTTTTTATTATATTTATGCTAATAGAGTGAATTGGGTTAGTCATTATGCCAACAAGTCTAATGTGTGCTTTGTGTAGTCCTTTTGGTCAATTTGGAGACAAAATCAAAGGTTTAAATGAGCACTTGCCAGCCAAATTCGTGGAGAGGATTTGTGGGAAGGTGTCCCCTTCATTTATGGGCCCTTACCTTGAATTATCCACCATCAGCTCGGATTTCAAGGGCCACCAAATCGATTATCACAAGGGCAGCCAAGCAAGTCAAGTAGGATTGCTGTTAACTACAAGTTTTGGCAGCCAAGTCCCTAAAGTTTAGGAGGACTGTTGGGGTCCTCAATTTGTATAAATAAGAAGGCTTAAGGCCTCATTTTTGGGTTAACCAGTAGTTAGTCACTTTGTAGGTAGAATTTAGCTAGTTTGTAGTCCGATTTTAGTCATTTTTTAGGCAGTAGTTTAGCTCTACATTTCAACACATTTTCAAGTTTTCCTTGTGGATAGTTTTTGGAATGTAACTATTCTTTTGATCAATAAATATGAATCCATATTTGCACTAGCTCTAATCTCTCTTAGGAGGCTGTAGCTCTTGGGGTTGGGCCCATCTCATGTGCCCAGTACCTCCTTTGTTTACCTTTATGTGTTTTTGCTGCATTCTTAGAATAAAATCTGCTATTTAGATTTAAATCTTGTTTTGTTATTTAGGTTGCTTTTGATGATTAAAAAGGTATTTTATGTTCAGATTGATTTGATAGGTTAATAAGAGAGAATATCCTCAAAAAAAGGCTATAAAGCACTTTGGATCTCACCTCTCCCTCAGTGGAATCATGAGCTGGGACCAAGGTGACCTTGTTGCCACCAAAAACATTGTCTTTGCTTCACCATGCAAGTATTAGTGTTGGATTCTTAGTTGTCGAACTTGATCTCAGTTTTGATGGCATGCTTAGGTTTATGATTGCTTATTTGCATAGTTATTTCATCTGACTTCATTGCAAATAAACTTTTGTTCCATTTCTTTGCTGTTATCTAGGTTAGAATAGGTTAATGTAGATAGGTCTTTGATTTTCCAAGTCCTTGTTTGTGTCGTTTGAAAAGTAACTTGCAGAGCACCTATCATACTTCTCCATCTACCCATACTCCATCCAACCTACCTGCTTCATCCTCCATTTCAGATCCTTGCCTTACCTTTGCCATGTTCCCTCACGTTGACCTACTTTCCATATTATTGTGTAGCATTGCCTTATCTCTCCTTGAACAAATCCAACCGTCCTCATCACTCCTCAGCTCCATCCACCAAAACCTGGACCTTCTCACACCTCTATCCAACCTCCATACCCACTTCTCCACCTTTCTTCACCCATCAACCCTCTAAAACCCATTTTCGGAACATCCTATAGAAATTACAGAACATCCTGTAGAAATTCCAGAACATCCTGTAGAACCCCTGCAGACTTCCTGTAGAAGCTCACGAAAGCGGTTTCTTGGAAGCCAAACTCTGTGAAACTCTTAGGAAGGGTGCTAGGGACCCCTTAAGCCCTCTCTGAACCTTCCCAACCTTTTCCAAGCATTTCCTCTCACCAATCCACCTCTGCACAGTAAAAAACAGTGAAAGCACATGCATGATATTTCTGACAACTTATTCAAAAATACAAAAATATGTTTTCTTCAGATAGTGATAACTTAGACACATGCATTTTACCTTCCTAGAAGTTAATGGCATCTCTTTTAGTAGCTTGCATCCTTTTTCTCGCATCAGTAGGGCTAGCTGGTAAAATTAGGGTTTTCTAGGGTTTACATTTCCTTTCAGCTTTTCAGTTTCTTTCTGCAAGTAGATTAGCTTCCTTTGAGTTAGCTTTTGTCCATCAATTAAAAAGCTTCTCCTCAGAGCTCATAGAAGTTGGCTTAAGCCCCTAGTGGACTTGTGCCAGCTGACCAAGTGACAACTGCGGCAAGAGCTAGTACTTGTGCATACAGCACCATCGCTTCCAAGTTTGTTACGAACCACCGGGTTGATAAAATTAAAGAAGGGAGTCCCAAGAGTTGCAGCATTATTGTTGTAATACTAGAGCCCACCAGGTGGCTCAAGAAATGCTTTCACCTAGGGATCTTTCTTATCCTATTTTTTTTTTTGACACCACTGAGCTGCCTCAAGAGGTTTTCAACTCAATGATGGAACTTAGGCGCCTCATGGAGGTTTTCACATCAATACTTATTCTTTTTTTTTCTCAATGATTTGATGAGGGAAGAGCTAGAACTTTCTCCTCTATCATCATTGTTTTATTTATATCATCAATGAAATCTTGTTTTGATAAAGGTCTCTTGTAAATTTTATATCAGTGTCCATTAACAAGCAAAGGAATGGCTTCTTCATCTATGGTTCTAATTTGCACTGAACCATTATCTTGGCATCTTTCCATGACATAAGGTCCAAGACATCTTGTCCTTAACTTGCCCTTGAAGTCTTTTTACCTAGAATCATATAGTAATGCTCAATCACCTTCCTAAAATTGCTTCCCCTTGATATTTTTATCATGCCAGTTCTTCCTCTGAAGTTGAACTACCTCTGTATGTAGGAGGACCTGCATTCTGAATTCATCCAAGCCATTTAACTACAATAATCTCTCTTTCTATGCACTGCTGCTATCCAGATGTAGTTGGGCTGCCATCCTTCATGTGTTATATTCAAATTCAATGGACAGTAAGGCCTTTTTCCCATAGACCAGCTCATAGGGTGTGAATCCAGTGGTGGTCTTCTATGTGGTATTATAGGCCCAAGTGGCCTCAACTAGTCTTTCTTCCCAATCCTTCCTGCTGTTGCTTACCACTTTGCTCAAGATGCCCTCCAGTGCTCTGTTGTTCACCTCCACTTGCCCATTAGCTTATGGATGATAGGGAGTGGAGGTTCTATGGTTGAGTAAGTATTCAATCATGTTGGAGGTAAACTGGTTGCCTTAGTCTGTGACTAGTTCTCTAGGGTACCCAAATTTCTAGAATACATTCTCCCTTAGGAACTCAACCACCTTCTCCTCTGTTGCTACCTTAATTGCCTTGGTTTCAGCCCACTTAGTCAAATAATCAGTGCACATAATAATGTATTGTTTTTTTCTTTCAAGGAGGATCAATAGGCCCAATGACATCCATGCCCCACTTGTCAAATGGCTCTAAAGTCACTTGAGGCTGCAGAGGAATTTCATCTCTTGGAGTAGGCCTTCTCATCCTCTAGCACCGATCACACTGACTAGTGTATTGTTTCACATCCTAATGAAGAGTGGGCCAGTAATAGCCTGCTTATAACACTTTGAATGTTGTCCTCTTTACTGCAAAGTGACCTCCTCAAGGCCCATCATGACATGTTAGAAGGATGTCAAAGACTTCCTCCTCCTTGACACACCTTCTTAAGATTTGATCTGGGCCAAGTTTGAAAATATTGCCCCCAATCCAAGTGAAGGGGGTGCTTTTCCTGACTACCTTGCTCTTTTCTTTGGAGGACAAGTTTGGTGGGAACTGTGCTGATACCAAATAGTTTGCTATATCAACAAACTAAGGAGAGAGAACTGAAATAGCTAATAAGTTCTCGTCTGGTAACTGGTCATCCACCATTCCTTCTTCACCTGTAGGGAAATTTACTCTAGGCAAAAATTCTGCAACAAAATTTTCCTTACCAGGCTTATCAACAATGGTTATATCAAACTATTGTAATAAAAGTAACCATATTATAATTTGAGCATTCACATTTGGTTTGTTCATTAAATATTTGATTGTAGCATGGTCACAATGCACAAATTTTTGATATCTTGTAATATTGCTTGAATTTGTTTAATGAAAGCACAACAACCAGGAGTTCCTTTTCGATCACTGTATAATTTAGTTTAGCCTTTGATAAATTCTTACTGATAAAATAGATAACATAAGGCAATTTCTCATCTATCTGACCTAGGACTTCTCCTATGGCTTTATGTGAGGCATCAATATGAATATGAAAGGGGAGGGCCCAATTTGGACCTTGGAGAATCGGTGCAGTGGTTAACTTACCCTTTAGGATGTCTAAGGTCTCTTGACAAATTTTTGACCATATAAACTCAAAGTATTTGGCCAAAAAACCAAATAGATGAGAGACCAACTTGCTAAAGTCCTTTATGAACCTTCGGTAGTATCTAGCTAACCCTAGGAAACTTCTAACATCTCTCTACTTTTGAGGAGGTGGGACCCTTTGGATGATAGCTATTTTGTTTGCGTCCACTTGCAGTCCTTACTGAGATATTGAATGACCTATCATAGTCCCTATAGTCATTAATAATTCACATTTTTCAAGACTGAGAGACAGGTTCATTTCAATGCATTTGTGCAATACTTTTCATAGGTTAAACAAGGCTTCTTGAAAATCATAGCCATAAGGTGTAAAAGCATCCTTATAAATCTCCACCACATCATTGATTAATTCAGCAAAAATACTCAAGAATGCTCTCTGGAAAGTTGAGGGAGCATTGCATAGGCTAAAAGGAAGGACCCTATAGGCAAAAGTACCCCAAGGAAAAGTGAATGTGGTCTTATAGGTAGATCTAGATTTGGTTGTACCCACTGAATCCATCTAGGAAAGAGAAAAAAAATTTCCCTACTAGGCCATTTAGCACTTGTTAATTGAAGGGTACAGGAAAATCCTTCTTTGTGGCTTTGTTCAATTCCCTATAATCGACACAAATTCTCCACTTACCATTTTTCTTGGGAACTAACACCAAAAGGAGAGACCCATTAACTATCATAGATAGGGTAAATGAATCCTACATCCAGTAGTTTTTGTAGTTCTTCTTTGACTATATCTTTAAGAGTTGGATTCATCCTCCTTTGTGGTTTCTAGACTAGCTTGCAACCTTCTTTGATGTATATGTGTTGAGTGGTGTACTCCCTTAATTTCTTTGTAACTCCAGGTGAAGGCTTCTAGATTTTCCTTTAGCATGTTGAATAACTTCTCTTCTTAGAGAGAAGAAAGAGATGGATTGATTTTCAAGGTTCTCTCTGGGCCAAATTCTATGGTTTTGACATGGAGTGGGTTGGAATCGGCCAAGCATAAGTTAATTGGATGGTTGTTTTGAGTTTCCTTTACTACTTCTTCTAAGGGTAATGAACTGGGAGTTGGACTTTGGAGTAGGTGTTGAATCAAGTCATCCTCATCCTACTGTCCTCCTCCCATGGTTTCTTCTAGAGTATAAAGTTTGGTAGAATAAACTTCATCTTCTTCCTCCTCTTCCAACCATAAAGGTAAGCCATGCTCTAGAAAAGGTTGAACAAGAGGGTATAGGACTAACTACTTGGACATATGCCCATTCTTGATGGTCATATTCCTAACTCTGCAGCTAATGTAAGCATCAGCAGTGGCCAACCATGGCCTCCCAAGGAGGAGAGGGTAACCAATAAGCTTAGCCTTAGGCTGGAGAACTAGGAAATCTGCAGGGTACTCCGGGTACTCCCAAGAGTCAATGGAGACCATCACATCCTCCTCAATTCCCTCAAAGGTTACTTTGTAACGGTTTGCAAGTTGCAGAGTTACTGTTGTGGACTTCCTCAATGAACCTTGGAGGTTGAGCTTGAGCATGGTGTCCTTGGTCATCACATTAATGGAATCCCTAGTATCAATTAGAGTGTGTGGGACAATGGTGCCATTGACGTGCACATCTACTACAGGGCTTCCAGGGTCCAAATATTTTGGACAGATTACCTACCCCAACATTAAGTCGGACAGCTTCCCAATGACATTAATGGTAGGGGCATCCCTTTTCAACTCCCTAGATGCTTGAAGAACTTCTCCTTAATCAACTTATTGTAGTAGGAACATCTTTTATTGCCTGGAGAAGTGGGATCTTTACACATAGATTTTTCAATTCTCCCAGAAGTTTAGTCTCTTCTAGGGTAGGCTGGAGTGGTCGGGCTAATCTCTTAGGAAAGGGTGTATTTACTTTAAGGTTTCTTTCCTCTATTTCTTCCTCAACCTACCTAGGTGGAGGTGGATGTTGGTTATCTGGGAGAAATCTCCGAGATCTCAGGTTAATCTCCTGGATTTCCACAGCATAAGTCGGATATGATGTCTCTCCACTGCATACTTGCTGAGCCTGCCTATTGTTTAGGTTTGGATTTGGCTAGGCAGGCGTCTCGGGTTTCTTGGGTGGAGAAGAGTCTAGGAGTTTTGGTTGGGTATGTGGTGGAGGAAATAGAGTTGGAGAATTGTAGTATTGGGGCCTCCACCCCTGGAGTGGTGCATTCCACTAGGTTGTGGCAAAGAATAATGTTGAAATGACTTGCTAGCTAGCTAGGAGTGATACTGAGATGCATAGGACCAAGGATGGGGTGTAGACCAGGAAGGATGAGTAGGGAGTCCCCAAGAAGTTATGGTTGTGGTTTGTTTGGGGTTGTAATATGCATGGGATGACCCTTGGATGCCCTGCTAGTATGGTCTAGGCCCATGAGGTCTCCTTTGGTTAATGTAGCAAAGCTACTCAGTGACCCCTTCATCTCCTTGATATACAACTTTGAGTCTGGGAAAAGAAGGGCACTTGTTTCTGGAGTGGTTTTCTACACAGACCGAGAAAATTTCAATATAGTTCAATGGACATTCATTCCTCGGATGCCTCCTGGTGCATCTAGGATAAAAAATGGCCAAGGCTCTCTCTGCTTCCTCCTTCTTCCTCTTAATGTGCATCGTGTCCATTTGCAAGACAAGGGTTTGCAACATCTCACTTTTGAAATCTTCTAGCATGTTTCCAATTTCACCCTTGATGGATGAGTTGAAATACGATGTACTGACCATAGGTTGACTACCCCAACCCATTTTCCTAGCTAGCCTAGAATGATTTTTAAAGACAGGCTTGATATCCTCATAGGGTAATTGGTAGATATCTCCTCCTACTAAAAAATGTAAGGTATCCAGAAGATCTTCTCTTACTCCCCTAAGTAGGACCATCTTTAGTGACTCAAGGTCAAGTGTACACCTCACACTTTTGTAGCTAAGTTTGAATCTTTCTTTATAATCCTCTAGGGATTCATCATTGCTTATGGTCATCCTGAAAATTTCTTCTTTAGTATCCTTTGACCAATAGTAGTCCCAATATTTGTTGTTAAAGGCCTGCTGCATTTGAGCCCAAGTTGTGATTATATCTCTAGGTAAACCCATGAACCAATACAATGCTGCATCCTTGAGGGTAGATGGAAATAGTTTTAAATTTTTCTCATCATATGTATAGTCATAGGTTTAGCATATAACAACAAACTCAAATAGGAAAGTGTCGGGGTCCTCTATGGTTAGGCCATGGAAATGAGGTAGGGAAGAGGGGCTTATATTTTTCATCTTAGTGTCCCCATTGGTTTCTCTAATGGTGAATGCACCCTCAACTCTCTCTCTATTCCCTTTGTCATTTCTTTTTTCAGCCATTGGTTTAGTAGGAATGGGTTCTTCTTCTTCTTCTTCCCCTGTAGGTTCTTCAAATATTTCATGTTTCTCACCTAAGGGTTCCTCCAGTTCACAGCTACCGAAGAATAGGGAAGGTAGGTTGTTGGATGTAGTGGGGTTATTTGGAAAAAAATTCCCTAAGTTGTCCCTATTCCTATGAGGCATGAAAGGAAATTTTTTGGTTTGGTTTTGTATTTTTTTAAACTTGGAAAGTACTTGCAGAATTGAAATTGCTGATTGAATGAACATTACTAACAAAATGAAAAATATAATTGCTGAATTGAAATCTTTATTGCAAAATGGAAAGGAAAATAGACAATGCAAAATGAAAGAAAGGAAACAACTAGATTACTTTTGTAGAAATAAACTAACGGCAGAATATTGAAGACAAGAAATAGATAAAAAGAAAGCAGTAATCACATTCTACTTAAACACTTCACTGGCAATGGTGCCAAAAAGTAATGAGCGACAGTATTGCAGCAAGTATGCTACAACTCCTGGGCTACCAACTTTACTTATCAACCCGAGGTTCATACAAACTTGGAGATGACAGTGTTGTATGCACAAGTAAAAGTGATGGTTCTACCTATTGTCATTGTTCAGCTAGCGAGAGACCACTGGGGTTCCAATCTAGATTTCTATGGAGTCAGAAGAAGCTTGATTCTTCAATGGAAGAAAGGTAAATCTACTCTAAGAGAGTTACTCTACTGCACCAATGGAGAAGGTCAACATGTAATGCTAAATCATACCATTCCCTAATTAACTGTTTAAGAAGCTATGCTAGGCAAAAATGCTAAATCAACATGAAACAAATGCTACTATCTGAGTTTCAGAAGAAAGAAGCATAAAACAATACTAATTTGCAAGTAAAGATACTAAACTAAATATGTATTTTCTTTTTTTGGTCTTTTATGCAAAATCAAGTATGCAAACTAATTGGTCTTGTGGATGTGACAGTTTGATTAAGGATGTTTGAGGATGGCTAGAAGGGTTATGAAATGGTTGGATGGTGTGGAGGACCCCTGGGAGGCATTTCATGACTTCCTAGAGGTTTTCCATAAATTCACCCTCAAAATTGGCCTTTTCTGGAAATCCTACAGGATGTACTAGAAACCTACAGGATGATCCTGTAGGAATTATAGGAAACCTGGAGGATAGAGACAAGAGATAAATGTGAGTTTTTGGAGGTGATGGGAAGCTTAGGAAAGGTGTGCGATGGGTGGAATGGAGTAGTAGAAGGTCTAGGATCACTCAGGAGTCAATAGCCAAGATAATAGGTGGCTAGATTCACTCAAAGTACTTGGGAGAATTTCTATGAAAAATGAGGAAAAACTAGTGAAGGTGATGGTGAAATCAAGGGATGGCTAAGGTAGATGAAGTGGTAAGTGGCTACTGGCTATGAAGTCTTAGTCTCCTCCTAAAGCACCTACTATGCATAAAACATGTGTGTCTTCCAAAAATCTATGCAACAAGATACATTCTCATAAACTAGGAAAACATAATTAATGAATCAAATGCCTATACTATGCATGAAGAAAGTTGTTGAAAGGAATGAAAGCATGAGTGAGATCTACTACAGAAATGGAGATGAAAAATATGAAAATGAATCTACCTTTCAAAGTTAACCAAATACTAAATTAAAGACAACAAACTCCAAAGCTCTTAAAAGAACTAGAAATATGTGTTTTTGGGGCTGCTTAAGGGTCCCTTCCTCAATTCGTGGTCCCAGAGGGAGGAAGTGAGGCCGAGACACCTACTAAAAACCTTGTGGTTATCTTGTTTCTCCTTGCTAACCTGCTACTTGAAATAAGGCACAAATGGAAGCAAACTATTAAACAACCAATCTAATCTAACTACTTGTAATGGAAATGCATCTAAAAGGAAAATTAATAATGAAGCTATGATTCTACACTAAACATACATGTACAATAAAGAGGAGCCTTGGCTGCTAGGGTTGGACCCTAACCCAAGAGCTTTAGCCCTCTGAGTTAACTCAGTGCTGGCTCAAAACAAAACTCATTCTTGTTACCAAAACAACAAATTACATCAATAGAACTATCAGAAGTTTTCGAGCTCAAGCTTAGAGATTTACAATAAAAAATCCAAAAACTACCGAGGTCCTAGGCGTTTATACTTATACATATGAATTCTGTTATGAAACCAGGTCACAAAAAGATAGAAAAGAGAGATCAACGCCTTAGAATTCAACGTCTTCGAGGGGGAAACCTCCTTTACATTACACAAATGAACAATTCTTGGATCTTTCATATGACAAAACCTCTTTTCTATATATATAGTCTATGGAGTCACAAGATAACCCAACCAACCTAACAATAATAATATAAAGCCACAAAAATAACAGTAGAGGGATTCTATGGGGCACAGTAATAAAAATATGGGGACAATAGGGGCTCTACAATATTAATAAGGGATACAACTACAATAGTAATGGGGTAATCACTAATATTATAGGGACCTAACATGCCCCTCTCCTTCAAAATAGTGTTGTCCTCAATGCTTGAGTAGTTGTCGATGCTTCTGTATAAAATTCTCATCCTCCCATGTGAAATCTTAAGCTGATAATTTCTTCCACTTGATGAGATAATCCAAAATTGATCGATTTCATAGCTGTCGAGTTCTTGTTTCTGTGACTGCTTCCAGTTCCAATATAATTTTTCCTTCCTCGTCAAGTTCTGGCAATATTGTTTGAACTGGGAGCTTGTCACCTATAAACTTCTTAAACATGAAACATGGAAAACTGGGTGCAATCGAGAAGCTGCAGGAAGCTCCAATTTGTATGCCATAGTACCAATCTTTTGCAACATCTTGTACGGACCATAATACTTTGGTGATAATTTATTATCCTTCTTAGCTTGCTTGAGGGACATTTTTTTATATGGTTGTAGACGTAGAAATACCCAATCACCTACAGCAAAACTTCTTTCGTTGCGATGTTCATCTGCCTGTTGTTTCATTCTATTCTGTGCCAACACGAGGTTATCCTTTAAGAGTTGGAGGACTTGTTGTTAATGTTCGATGTGATGTTCCACTGCTTGAACCTTAAAATTTTCTTTTAAATATGATGTGATGGATGGTGGCTGATACCCATAAAGTGCCATAAATGGGGTCATTTTGTTGCTGTATGGAAGGAAGTGTTATAACACCATTCAGCCAGAGGCAACCATTTGACCCATTGTGTCTGTTTATCAGATACAAAGCAACAAAGATATCCTTCCAAACATTTGTTTACTACCTCAGTTTTCCCATTAGATTTAGGATGATAGGATGAGCTATGAGCTAACTGAGTACCAAGATAAGAAAATAATTCTATCCAAAAATTTCCAGTGAAAATGGGATCTCTGTCACTTACAATAATCTTTGCATTTCCATGTAGCTTTTGAATTGTTTCCATAAATGCAGCAGAAATTGTACTGGCTTTAAATGGATGTGATAATGCACAAAAGTGTGCATACTTGCTAAGTCTATCAACTACCACCATGATGAAACTCTTTCCCTCAAACTTGGGTAAACCTGTGATAAAATCCATTGAAACCTTCTCCCAACGTTGGCTTGGAATGGATAAAGGTTGTAATAGACCTGGTGTCTTAATTGTTTCAACTTTATTTTGTTGGCAAACCAAACATTCAGCCACTAACTTTTAAATATCTGATTTAAGGCCATCCCAAAAAAATTCCTTCTTAACCCTGTGGTAAGTTGTTAAAAATCATGAGTGCCCTCCTAAGGGAGAAGTGTGCAATTCCATAAGAATATTTTGTTTTAGCTGGGAATTCTTACAGAGGTCTAAGCGATCTTTGTACCATAACGAATCATTTTGCCAGCTAAATGTATCATACGTACTGGAATCTTGTTGTAACTCTCAAATAAGTGCCAACACTTCTTTGTCATTCTTCCATTCCTCCCTTTCTTCATTTATCCAATTTGGTTGGATAATAGAAATGGCCCATAATAATGCTTCCACGTCCTCATCCTTTCTTGAGAGTGCATCTGCCACCACATTTTGCTTCCCTTTTTTGTAGATGATTTCAAAGTCATAACCCAACATCTTTGTGACCCACTTTTGTTGCTCTTCAGAGGATAATCTTTGTTTTAAAAAGTATTTAAGGCTATCATGATCCATTTTTACGTTGAATTGTCTTCCCATTAGATAGGGTCACCATTTCTTAAGTGCATGTAGTATTGCCAACATTTCCTTCTCATAAATAGCTTTGTGTAAAAATTTTCCCTTGATTGGATGACTTTCAAAAGCAATGAGTCTTTCATCTTGCATTAAAACAACACCAATTCCATTTCCTAAAGCATCACATTTCACAATAAAGGTTTTTGTGAAGTCTGGTGTAGCTAAGACCGGTGCTTGGCACATTGCTTCTTTAAGATGTTCAAAGGCCTTTGTTGCTTCTGGAATCCATGAAAATTCATCTTTCTTTAATAATGTTGTTAGAGGTGCTACTATTCTCCCATAATTATTAACAAACTTGCGATAATACCCTGTCAACCCAAGAAATCCTCACAGATGCTTTATGGATGTGTGAATTTTCCATTCTTTAATGGCTTTAATTTTGTTAGGATCTACCTTAACTCCTTCATGAGATACAATATGACCCAGATATTCCACCTCTTGGACTCCAAAGAAACATTTGGATCTTTTTGCATATAATTGTTTCTCCTCCAGTAGTTGTAGCACCCTGTCAACATGTTCAACATGATCCTTCCAAGACTTGTTGTAGATAGTATATCATAAAAAAATACTAACACAAATTTTCTAAGGAATGGTTTGAAAATTGAATTCATCAAACCTTGAAATGTTGAAGGTGCATTGGTAAGGCCAAAAGGCATGACCAAAAATTCATAATGACCCTCATGAGTTCTAAATGCTGTTTTCGGAATGTCTTCAATCTTCATTCTGATTTGATGATATCCTGAACGAAGATCCAACTTGATGAAGTAAATTGATCCATGCAATTCATCCAGTAATTCATCAATGACAGGAATGGGAAACTTATCTTTAATAGTGAGCTTGTTGAGCTCCCTATAATCTGGACACATGCACTATGATCCATCCTTCTTGTGCACCAATACTACTGGAGCAGAGAAAGAACTTTGACTAGGTTGAATTATACCAGCCTCTAACATTTCTGCAACCATATGTTCAATTTCACTCTTTTGGACATAGGGATATCTGTACGGCCTGATGTTTGGAGGAACACTTCCTGGAATCAGATGAATAGTATGATCATGATCATGCATAGGTGGGAGACCTTTAGGAGTCTCAAATACCTTGGAATGATTATCCAGGACTTTTTGGAGATCTGGAGAAATAGATGATTCCAATGTGGAAACATCTAGCGAACATAATTGTGCAATTACACCTCTTTGTTCCTTTTTTAGAAGCTTTGTCATACCATTAGACCTGATTATCTTTCCTGGTTTCCCTACAATACCCCTTAATACAACTTCCTTTCCTTGCATAGAAAATTTCATGAAAAGTTCTTGAAAATTAAAAGCTATTGTAACCCAAGATTGTAGCCATTAGACTCCTAGTACAACATCAGCACCTCCCATTGGAATGGAAAGCATTGGGCTAGTCAATACATACTCTCCCATGGATAGCTTGACATTATGGCATTTTCCAGAGCAATTTATTGTTCCTCCATTTGCAATCATCACTTGACACTCTGGTGCTGGATATAGGAAGCAATTCAATTCTTTTGCTACCTTACAATGAATAAAATTGTGGGTACTTCCTGAATCAACCAACACTATTACCTTTTTCTTCTTGATTTGTCCTTCTATCTTGATGGTTTGAGGAGTGGTAATTCCCGCCAATGCATTACAAGATATAGTCAGGTTCATTTGTTCTTCACTAGGCTTTGTTCCCGGAGTATATCCTCTTCTTTTGACCTTTCTTGCTCCTTTTCTTCTTCCTCTTCACAATCTATGTAGAATAATTTCTTCTCAGCACACTTATGACCTTTTGAGTATTTGCTATCACAATTGTAACAAAGCCCTTTTGCTCTTTTTTCTTCCAATTGTTGTGGTGTCAACCTTGTAGGTTGTGGAAGACTATGGGAAACAACACTTCCTCCGTCTTTATAGTTGTGAGTGGTATGCTTCCTAGTTGCCATAATTTTTCTTTCCATTTTTCTTGCTAACTGAATGCCTTCTCTAATGAATCAGGTTCCCAAAGGCGAACATCATGTTGGATATTATCCTTTAAAGACCCTATGAACACATCATTCCTATGCTCCTCTGGAATATCTTTTACCCTTATGTTCAATTTTTGGAACTCCTCAATGTGCTCCATTATTGAACCCTTTTGTTTGAGACTTATCAATTGGCTAAAAAAAGTGTTGCTTTTTGTATCCTCATCATGTGCTATCAATTCTTCCGTAAAAATTGCCCAAGTGATAAATTGTTTACGAGAGCAAAGCGATTGATACCATACAAACTGATTTGGTTCCAAATATAAAGTTGCCATACGTACCTTTTGTGTGTTTTGCACATTATTGAGATCGAAGAATTGCTCCATCTGTAATATCCATGTGGCAGGATCCTTGCCTTCAAGCTTCCTCATATCGATTTTGGGAATATGGTGAGTCTTCGATCCAACATTAGCATCTATGGAATCATGATTAACATTTCTTTTATTCTCATCATGAGTTTCCTTTAGTACCCTTTCACCCTTAGTGCCCATTTCTTGTAGTAATTTATTCATATTTATCTTCAATTCGTCCATGTCTGTCTTCAAATCTATCTTCAAATAATCCATCTTAGCTTCCACGTCAATCATCTTAGCTTCTACGCCTTTCTTTAAACAATCCATCTTAACTTCTACACCTTTCTTTAAACCATCCATCCTAGCTTCTACATCTTTCTTTAAACCATCCATCTTAGATTCTGTTCCTTTTTGTGTAAGGGACAGTTGTTGAACTTGGTCTTGTAATTTTGATATATCATGTTGCATTTCTTCCTCTTCTTCATGAGTCATGCTAGAGCTTTCAGGTTGCTTACTAGGTGTTTCCATTTTCTTTCTTCGGGACATCAATTAATGATAATAATTCTTCACTATGCCCTTTGAATTCCTTCAAACTAATTCTACAAACCAAACTTGTGCAAAAATTTAAAAAAACTGCAAACCTTTTTTTACTTTGTAGGAGATTGATATTTGATTTGCGGTATCTCTGTGATTTTGAATCTCCAACGTCTGAAATTTCTTCCTGTGGTAACCCTCTGAGTCCTCTTTCTAGCCTCACAAGTATGATCCATATTAGATTCTCCAATGAAGAGTTATTCCAAATCTCCCATGATGACTTGATTATAGATTGGTTCAATAGCACGAACTTGTACGATGTGCCACATGTCACTATTTCGACCTTAGGTTCTGAAAATGATACCCAACAAACTACATTCTGTCTTCTTTTTGTCACTTATTACGAAATTTGAATCAGATGCTCTGAGAGAGAGTTATGACGATGTTTCCAAGGTCACCTATCTGGGATGTAATTTGGGGGCTTGCAGAAACCCTAAATGTCTTGGACCATATCTCTGAAAATATAGTGAAGCAAAATTTGAAATTTGGCTCCGAGATTCATCAAGATTTTGGCTCAAATGGGTTTTAATTTCAGAATCTAAAACTTCGTAGAAAACAAATTATAGAGAAAATTCCACGATGACATGTTTGAGATGGAATTCTAGAACTTGCACAAACCTAACTTCCTCAGGTCATATCTCCAAAAATTTAGCGAAAAAGATCTGAAATTCAAATCGGAGGTTCAGAATGATGTCGTCTCAAATGTTTTTTTTTAATCTTCTGAAATGTCGCAGAAAAAAAGTTATAGCGAAAATTCCATAAAGACCTGTTTAGAGCAGCAAAACCCTAGAATCCAAAGCTCTGATACCAAATGTTATGAAACCATCTCACAAAAAGATAGAAATGATAGATCAACGACTTAGAAATCAGCCTCTTCGAGGGGGAAACCTCCTTTAAATTACACAAATGAAGAATCCTTGGATGATACAAAGGACAAAACCTCCTTTCGATATATAAGAGTCTAAGGGGTCACAATATAACCAAAGCTGACCTAACAACAATAATATAAGGGCATAAAAATAAAAATAGTGGGCTTCTATGGGGCACAATAATAACAATATGGGAACAATAGGGGCACAACAATAACAATAAGGGATACAATGAAAATATTAATGGGGGAATCACTAGTATTATAGGGACCTAACACTGGTATGCCCTACCATGGTCAAGATACACCCCCATGTCATCTCCACTAACTTTGGATATATCTTCTGCCCAAAATTGGAGTGGAAGACCAGGTAGGCGGACCCAAATCGGACTAGCTCCCATGTTTTCTTTCTCAGGGTCAAACAACGGTGTCCACCTCTTAAGCATAACTCAAGTCATTTCAATATGCCAGTACCTCGTCAAGGCCCCATCCACCCGGTTCGGCTGTGGGAAGTTGAGAACGAACCATCCCTTAGACATAGTGATGACACTAGGAAGATGCACCACCAGGTTCCCCCAAACCTCCGCGGTCCATTTCCTCAGTCGAGTAGGGGTTTAATTTCTACCGCAAACCCGACCAACAAGAACAATGCTCTACATTAGGGCTGCTTGAGCCATTGAAATGCCCTCCCCAAACACCAGTCGATGGTCCCGTTGAAAATAGCAACAAGAAATGATAAAAATAAAATCCAGAATATTCCAATTTTAATTTGTCCTTGAATTAAAATTGTGAATTAAATTCAAATTTAGTCTCACCAGCTACTTGAAAAATAATTAATTAATTCATCTTGTTGGAGAAATTCAAGTTAGAAGTCTTTTTGAAGTCATGCAACAATTATCCCTTAAATTAAGGAGACTATCCCTTAATTAAGGAGATAAGATTGAGTTATATTTGAGTCGTAATTAGTTAACTCAGTTTACTGAGTTAAGTCCAGTTAAATTAGTTCCAAACTGTTTGAGGAACTAATTGTGAGTTATCATTTAGTTGATGCATGCATGCACTCAATAAGTGTACTCCAGATAATTGAAGATTCTCTCATCATAAACTCATGTATGTCTATTCTGTGAAAGACCCAGTTGAGATTAAAGTCAAGGACAACATACTATCAGTTGCATGTGTTTTCCTATAAAGAAAAATCATTCATATAGAAGGAATAAGGTTCCTTTAGGATTGCGCAGTTCTGATAGTGTGTTAGAGCAGTGTTACACTAGGTGAAGGAGATCATCCCAAAGGTAACCACGCAAGGAAATAGGAGGCTTGGAGGGCTGAAGAGAAGGTTTGTGAGAAGCCTTGTTTGCCTGTGAACATCTAGGAGGATTATACTGAGAGCTGGTTAGTTGTGAGAGCTAAGGATTTTTATTATTCTGATGTATTTCCACCTTGTATGATAATAAAGATAGTGGGGCTTTTTAGCTGAGGCTTTCCCCTGAGTATTTTCTGTGTTTCATGTGTATTGATTCTTTGTCTTATGGTTATATGTGTTTAGCTCTGATTCAACTCGATCTTTAAGCTTCCATAAGTTTGATAGTAGAAGTAGATTATAGGATTTTTCTTTGGTATATTGCATTATTAAGTTAATCTACAGCCAAATTTTCTACATAGATCTCAAAGGTAGATTTGTAGAGAATTTGTAGGAAATTCTATAGGTCCTGTTCCCAAACTTTTGAGTGCTTTTATTTTTTCCTTTCCCCCGATCTTTTTTGCTAATTTGTAGGAGCACCCTCTACTTGTAGGTTCTCGTCTGAATCTGAGGATCTGTTTTCCTCTAGACCTATGTATTGTCTGGAGATACTGTCAAAGTAACTAGAGGGATAAGTAGAAGCAAAGACAAGGTGAGTGGAGCTCTTAGGCACTGTACCGAGGATACCAATATGAGGAGGAGAAAAGTCTAGCCCTTCGGGGACTGAACCACTAAAACTCGCCGCAGAGACACCAGTGCCCCCTTGTGTGAAAGAAATATTCGGCTAAGCCTGAGACCAGGCTTGAAATTATGATAGATATGGTATGGAGAGGAAAGGAGATTTGAAGCCCTCGCCCAAACAAAACACACCCTTAGAAATGACAGTTGCCAATTGCTTTTTACCCAAATCTTGAAGTGTGACCTCCATCTCATTCATTAAGGAGGAGAGTTCGATGGCCTGAAGCTAATAAACTATTTAACACTGGTTCATTCCCAACTGTTGATGAGTGTTTGTAATCAACCCAGATGTATGCTGGGGTCAATGAGTCAGAGGAGTATTCTAGGAGTTCCTCTTCCATTCAGTCTCCAAACGTCGTTTCTAGCTAGGGACCGTTCCGAGAAAAATAGATAAAAACCCTTCCCTATCCACTGACCTGTGTTGAAAAAAATCCTTGGAACCTAGCGATCGACTGGAAAGAAACGCCTTCAACCATAGCCTAGGAAAATCGTAGTCGTCTTGGTAAAAACCTCTGGCAAGAATGGTGCCTTCCAACCGCTGACAGTGCCCAAGAAGAAACCCGTGGAGGTAATTGGGTGAGCGCCTTGTTGTTGAGGCAGAGCCATAGTTTTTGTTTTTTTTGGTAGGGAATTTAAACTTTCAGATGATTTTCTAGCACCATATTGGTCAATTCTCAATTCCTTCTTATGTCAGGGCCTTATAGCCAACCTTCAGATCATAACCTCCCAAAGGTATTCAAATACTATATAAGTTCATCTTCCTTATCATTTAGATTGGTATTACATTTTCTAAGGTTATCATTGTAAGTTTTCCAAACATCCACAAATTCCTCCTTAAGATCCAACTACCTCTACGTGAACCATTATTGTGGTCTATTATTCATCAAAGGTACCCTTGCTATATGCCTTATAGTATGATATTCTTTGAATCTAGCTTATTGGATGAGGGAGATTCTCAATTTGTAAGAGTCATTTCTTCCAATACACATGTCAACTTATACATGCACTTTGTTCTCCTTTACTACTTTATAATAATCATTTCTTGATCAAGGGGAAAGATGAAGTAGTTTCTATCCAAAGATTGATGCATTCTACATTTTTTAAAGGGATTCCTTACCCAATCCTCAATAGATTTTGGAGCTAAGCATTTATGAATTGAACCCATAGTCCTCTACCCTTGCAAAAGCCTCTAGATGTTTTTTGTATCAAGGTATTTTGAGATCATGAAAATATTTTTGACCCTCCACCCTCATAGTTTTGGAATTGCTAGTTTCTTCCACAAGACCAAAGCCATTCCTTTTTTCTCTCTTGCCCAATTCTAAATGAACTATCATATAATTTTGTAATCCACTCTAGAACACCTTTCTAGATTTAGGTGAGGAACACCTAATTAAAGTAGGATAGCCTTGAAGACATATTTCACTGGGACTAACATACAACCATGGGAAAGCAATTTGTTGCATAATGTATTGATATTTTTTTTTTTTCCAATATTGGTGCATCATGCATTTGTTGGAAATATTGAGAGGGGGGTGACTCAATATTTCAGTTATAATTAGTTAACTTTAAAAATTTTGAGATAGAACAATAAAACATTAATCAACATATCACAAGAACAATACACAATAAATTTTAGGTGCAAACCCTTATGGGAAAAAAGCCACCAAAGAATTTTCTAATATTTTTATGAGTACAAAAATATGCTTAACTCCAACTGAAAGGGAAGGCCCAATTCTCTAGTACTCTAGAAAATAATTCAAGTTTATTAGGTAACTCTAATTGCTGAAAGGATGATCCTACACCCTCACTTTACCAACTCCAACTAAAAGGATGATCCAATGCCCTCATTTTATTAGCTACAACTGATAGGATGCTCTAACACCCTACAAGCTCCAACTTGCCCTAGCACCACCCTGAAGGATAATTCACTCTCCTCCCTTGCACCACCCTACCACCCTAAAAATATGAAAAAAATGAGAGAATAGACTATGGTATCCCTTAATAGCGACAATGACCCACTTAAAAATATGTTCAATAAATATTTATTACTGTTGATAGATGTATAATGATGCGAAATTTAAAAACAAAACAAACTACTGATGTGCAATCAATTATAAAGATGCTTTTAGGAAAACAATCATACCTCAGTCACCACTGCTATCTTCAGAAACCATTTCAACAACAACTGATCTTTAACTATGCCTTCAAATTTGCTAATGGATTCCTGATCATGGAAATGTCCTCGAAGAATTAAAGCATAACTTGGTTCTTGTCACCATCAATGATCACATTAGGCTTGGAGCAAACCTATTAACTCAACCATAATTTCAATCATTTGAAGTTATTAGATCAAGACACAAGTGTCCATACCTTTCTTAGTAGAACAACCTAAATGATCGGGTTGAATAGAAAGAGTCTTAGAACCTTGGATTAGTCCCAACAAAAATGATGAGGTTGCTTCTTAGAAGATGTTCATGAATAGTTCTAGGTCTGTTTACTTAATGGGCCTAAAAATTAACGTAAGAAGTTCTCCTCCAGATCTGTAAATGCCAACACCTGCTATTGATTTATGCCCTAGACAAAACTATTCAGATCATCATTCACAAATTAATTTGTTTGACCTTGCAACATCATGAGTGTATCAATTAAATGCTTGGTTTAGGCAAGCAAAAATATTTTGCACAATATTTATTCTTGACCCATGAACTATCATTAGAAATGGACTTTTGAGCAGGCCGAAATGTACCCATAGATTAGTCCATAATAAGGGTCTAATTAGGATGTCTTTAGGATCTATGGTATGCCAGGAATATAAGCCTCAGGAAGGGCCAAAGTTCAGGCCTCTAAGATCTTCATTAGAACCAACAATGAAAACCGAAAAAAATGAGAAAACTACCCCACACCCAATGGATGGATCTGCCTCAAAGCGAGAACTTCAACCAAAATTCAAGGGGTTCAAAATAACCTCAAACTTAATTCAATCAGAATTCAACACCAGTCCCAAAAAGAGAAAACCAATGCCATAATAAAGAACTGAAAAATACTTTGAATATGCTTTGCTTCAGACCTTTGAGTATGTCATAAGTGTTACTAATCAACTTCAGACAAGGATGAAACTTATCTCCGAAACCCCATGGATTTTGTCCTTCAGTATAATCTCAAAGGGCTGAAAAATTATAGAGTTTCAATTAACGAGTTTTTGCTTAACTTTTACCACATAAACAAGCCCTTTGGAGGGCCAAAATTCTCAAGTGAACTTGCCTTACTAAAACAGAAATAGAAAAAAACTTGTTGCTCAGAAACTAGGCCTCCCATAGAAGATTGACATGATTGCTCAAGGGTCACAAAAGATATCTCAAAATGTGCTTGATTTTGTTGTTGAATGAGGGCTAAATGTCTCCTTTATATAGAGGTCAAGGTGCCTTATAGAGGGGTAGACCAACTTGAGTTTTGGAGGGAATATTGAATTTAAATTTTAAATTAATTGGTGCCAAAGCCCCCTCATTTAATTGAGGCCAACTTACACCTTTGATATGATTCAAATTTAAATTTTGAACCCATCCACAAAATATTTGATTTAATTCTTCAATGAAAGTCCCTCTTCGCTTCAATTTTTTTTAGTCAATGCTAATTTTCCACATCATCTCATTATGGGGACTTGACCACAAGAAGAGGGCTTCAATCTTTGATTGAGAATATCTCCCTTGATATGAATCATGAGACATGCCATACATTGTTGGAATTATCATGACAAGGACCATCCAATGATAATAATCTTGACCATAGAAATAATGATTTTCCATGTCATCTTTGTCAACAAAAGAGGGGCTTCTTCTGACATTGCTTGGGTTGACATCAATGACAACCACTTTTGAACAACATTGCTTTTTTTCAATCTTGGTAATAATCCATTGCCAATCATATTTAAGATTTATGATAGCTTTAAAATCAAAACCTAAGTATTTGAAACCAATGTTAAAGTTAATTATAAATAAAGGGAAGGGTTTGAATATATATAATTTTTCTTCCTCTTAGAGGAACAAATAAGATAACATCAATTTGGTTCAGTTGATATTTATGTTGGTGGCTTCATAAAAGAGATCCATAATTTGTTTTTCCTCGTAACACCCCTAGACAGGCCGGACTCCCACCAAGTGGAATATAACATAGGGAGCCTAACCCTAATGGACCCAAGGAGAATTGAACACACACCTCATGACATAGGGCCATTAACTTGGCAAGGGGGTCTTAAACCAAGTGGGCTGCCCATCAAGGATAAAAGAGATTGATGCAGGAGCATCAACAAACTTTTATAAATTTTATTAGATATTTTTTTTGTTTCGTCTTGAGGAAGTTGGGTTCCTCATGTAATGATTTTAATTTTGTAACAATCAGTTGGAATCTAGAAACATTATCATCGAATATCATGGATTAGGCTAGAGAAAAAAAAAGGAAAAATAAAAGAAAAGTAGACATAGTTTTGTTTTTTTCCAAATTAGTTACTAAAATAATGGGTCTGCTTCTTATGGATCTTTATCTTATTTTAGATTTAGAATGATTTTTATAAATTAGTAAGTATGTGGAGAACTAGAGAAGGAAAAAAAACTATCTTGCTATAATATATTTTTTCAAGATATCATATTACTTGGGTTTTTGGGTGGAGTATTGCAAATCAATGTACAAGCAACGTACTTGTTGATTTGATGCATATTCCAAGCAACCATTTTGATGCTCTGTGAAATTCATGTGTGAGTGTAGGATAGGTGTGGAGCATGAGTAAGTAATCAAATATAATGAGGCGAATATTATATTGTAAATATTTTGATCTTAAATGAATTATATATGAGTTTTGAGTGTAATTCTTGTGTGGGTTTTTAAATTTGTAGATTAGAAATTGCAGGAAGTTGCATCTTGCATCATTTTTGTAATTACAGTAGCATTAGTAGTTATGGAAGATCGAAGAGGAGGAGCAAGAGGGTCAGCTTGGGGAGCACGAACAAGTAGACCTACAACAAATGTGGCTTTGTAGTTAGAATTACGAGACTTCATGGGAGGATTGCAACGATGGAAGCTGCACAAAAAAGAGGAATTGACATGGGAGATGTAAGTGATGTTGAAGAATAGGCTTCTAGTGATGAAGAAGTAGAGGAAACACAAGAGGAGAAAATGATGAAGATGTTCTCCAAGATGTCTGCCAGGCCAAAAATGGAAGTAGCATTATATGAAGGTAACTTGAATGCTGATGAGTTAATGGATTGGATACATGCATTAGATAAATACAATGATGATTAGGATTTTGACAAGGACAAGCATGTTAAGTATGTAGTGACTAGAATTAAAGGACATGCATCCCTATGGTGGGACTAGGTACAAGTTGAATGAAGGAGGAAAGGAAAAGCCAAAATTAAAGATTGGGATAGGATGATGGCTAAACTTAAAAGGTAAATTTTTACCTAGAGATTATCGTATTAATATTTTTAAGCAATTGAAGAATCTTAAACAAAGGAATATTATTGTTAAAGAATACACTGAGGAATTTTACAAATTAAACATTAGGGCTGGACATGTAAAAGAGAATGATGAAAAAATTGCAAGGTACATTACTAGTTTAAGGTTTAAGATTCAAGATGAAATTAGCTTGTCATCTTTGAAAACTGTGGAAGATGCATATCATGTAGCTTTGCCAACAAAAGAGAAGATTCCCCATAAACAAAAATTGAGGAATAGAGGAAGAAGTACTGTAAAGGATAAAGGACAAACCAACATACAAGGAGTTAAATCTCCAAAGGAAGAAGAAGGAAGTTCTAGTAGTCAAACACCAAGAGAAAGTGATTTTAGAGGAAGGGGATAATTTTCTTGAGGCAGAGGTCGAGGAAGATATTATAAACCTAGATGTTTCAATTATGGACAATTAGGAGACATGTATTGGGAATATTATGAGCATAGATCAACAAGTCAACATGGTGCTCATGTGAAAAAGGTAAAGGAGGAGGATAGAGATCAAGTTGCAATTCTAAATGCTCCCAAGGAAGGTGAATATTTTCTATTAAAAAGCGTGTTCATCCAAGCAGAAAAAGAGACCAAAGAACCAACTCAAAGGAGGAGTTTGTTCAGAACTATGTGTAAGTCCAAAGGTAAGTGCTGCAAACTTGTGATTGATAGTAGTAACACGGATAATCTAGTCTTTGGTGAAATCATAGAAAAGTTAAACTCAAATAAGATGCCACATCCTACACCTTATAAAATATCTTGGTTACAAAAGGATCATCAAGTTTTGGTTACTGATCAATGTAAGGTAGAATTTCAAATTGGATGTTATAAAGATGAAATTGTGTGTGATGTCTTGGACATATTTTTCTAGGAAGGCCTTGGAAATATGTGTAATATTCATAATGGAAATATACAATGATAAAAAAAGAAAACATAACCAAAAACACACAGAAAAATACTCAAGCATAAGAACACCATTTTAAAGCCAAAAGTTGCATTGCTGAACGATTTTATTATAATATGAAGAGGTACAATGAGGTGCTGGAAAGAGTACACATGGGATTTTTCAAGGCAAGCTAGCTAGGCCCAAATGAGTAATAAGAAGTCTCCCTCAAATATGTTGCTGCTCTATCTACTAGCTCTGCACTGAACTGCCTAGAAATATGCTGCTGACTGAATGGATATGGTGCTAGGGCCCTATCTGGTGCTCTCAAAATTCCAGGAAATTAAATCCAGTCTGTCCACCATAGACCTAGAATAACCCACGAAGGAATGGGCCAATGCTAGACTTTAGAAATTTGACCCTATTTCCCTTGGCTGCTCTAGTTGCTGGCTGAATTGAGACCCCTGTTTGACCCCTAAAATCTGCCCAGAAAATTTTTCCAAATTATTTTTGAGGACCTTGTCAAAAATAAAAAAAAAAACCTAGAAAGGGTTTTTCCTAGTTTTGATGCTCCATTTATACCCCAAATGCTTGGCCCTCCTACACAAGAAAAAGATGTAGGTTGTAGTAAATGTTGCGTTTTTCTGCTCCACCAAAATGCTGGGAAAGCTCCCACAACACTTACCTAGACTCCACCTCAAGTTTTAGGCCCAAACTTTGTTCACTCCTCAACTCCCAAGTGGGTCTCCTCCAAGCACGACACAGTCCTTGCGCTGCTACAACCTTCCCTGCTATTGTAACTCGGCCTCCTTGCTGTTGTAACTTGACCCCCCTACTGGTATAACTCGGTCTCCCTAATGCTACTCTCTTTGCTGCTATAACTCGACCTCCCTGCTGCTACTCTCTCTATTGCTGTAACTCAACCTCCTTGCTGTTACTCTTTCTGCTGCTTTAACTCAGCCTCCGTGCTACTGGTATGATTTGGGACTAAGTAGAACTTCCTCCTTGTGTAGGAACTTGAAGTCCACCAAAGCAAGGGTTGATATCTCCGCTTGGAGACACTCATGCGCTAAACATCACTTTCAGACTTGGCTTCTACTCAAGCATGCTATGTCAAAGACACAATTTCTGAATAGATGAATGAATACCCAAAATGAGTGTCTCTTTCTCTATTTATAATTCATGGCTCCTTCTCTCCTTGTGGTCCCCTCTCTCTCTCTCTTCCTAGTTTTCACTCCCTTCTCTTTCCTCTCTCTTCTATGAGTTCCAGTTCCCTCCTTGGGTCAGATTTCTCTTTCTTGTGGTCCCCACTTTCCACTAGAGCCACAATATTCTCTTTTCCTCCTAAGTCTCGGTGATGGAATTGCATCCTATCCCCAAACTCATCTCTAATGTTGAAAATCAGAATAGGGATATTATAGTCCTCCCTGCCAAAAATTGTTTTTCCTTAAGAAATGCTTGAACCAATTCCTCCTCTGTCTATTGATCACCCCTATCATCATTAGTAATACTAAGGTCCCAAACGTGTCGTTGAATCATCCTAGGTCCTTGCACTATCATGACATGAAATAATCCCTCAATACCAGGATCCAAATCCATCCTGTCGCACCTGAAGCTCCCCTCGCTCCATTCACTATCATGTCTAGTATAAATACCAGAAGTTCCCCACACCATTGGCAGCTCACTAAAGCCCAAAGGAAGATCTGAGTGATCTTCCCCTGTAGCAACCAGCTCACCCCTAATGGTTGCTAAGCTATCTAGTACTGTGAAGCTTGGGTCCCATGCTAGCCATAGAAGGGTGCCACCACGTTGTCGCTGTGCCACTATGGCTCTAATAGTTTGCTTATCATGCATACAATGTATCCTCATCTCATGGAACCCGATGGTGGAATACTGATAGAGGCGAGACACATCCTACCCAGACATATCCATGACGCCAAATTCTACCCATCTAAATCTAACTTTGAACCCATGAAGCAACAGAGAAATCCTGCCTCACCCTACGATGAAGGCCTCCATGAACCTCCATGTATCAACCCAAGAGTGAACTAGGTCACTCTCTACTGTGACTCTGCTCATCATGAGACGAAGGGATCTATCAACCAACTAGATTCCTAGATCCTAGAGCCAGACTTGTTGTGACATAGCTTTGACAACCGTTGGAATCCATCCATAACTCATCTTTGGTCCATGCATGCAATCAATATATATGCTTGATATATCATGAACTAATCTGATGCATGCTAAACTGCCCTATGCCTGCCACTGCGTAGTACTGATGACCACTAGAAACCACATGTGCCAAATAGATACCCCTTGAATGCAACCAATAGATGGGTTTTCGATACTCGTAATTGACTCAATGTATGTGGATCCATCCTGCTCCTACCAACCATCACCACTAATTTTGCCATCCACCCTCTTGGTAATGTGTGAATACAATGTCTGGAGCCTAGACCCCCATTGGAAAACTTCCTCAATCACACACGGTAGCCTCTTCTCATGCAGGAATTTGTCATGCCCTGTGGAAAGAGTGTCATATGTCTCCCCCATGACCAAATCACTAGTTATAGTCTCAGTGATGAACAATACGCCACCCTTGCAGAAGATCACCTCATCTCCCAACTTGAGGTTGTCAACTCTCGCACTGACCTTGCTCCTCCACTGGAGAATATATATTGTGTCCCTAAGGCACTGAATCTCATAGCACTGTCTCAAGAAAATCTATCAAGTCTTTTTATCCACACTATGGGCCTGGATCAAACACAAGGCTCCCCTCAACTACACGTGGTGCCCACGAATAAAAGATGCCTGGGTTTTGATGGGTATGATCAAGAACCCGTGTGGATGCTCTAGGCTGTCTCGTGATTGATCCACTCTCTCAACCTGGGTATGTCCACCCTAATGACATGCTTGACATCCTCGTCAAGGAATCTCCCTGCTAGTAGCACTCCCTTAATTCATAGTGCAACTTCACACACTACTGCGTATAACCATGTATCCTCGTGTCTCCTGACATACAACTACACCCAATCTCACATCTCCATGCATTGCCCGACCCTAATACATGTTACTGCATCATCTCGGATCAACTGGTATCCCTCCTGTATTGATGTGTTCGTCACTCTATGAGGTAATGCACTAGGATGTGAACTGCTCCTCCTAAACCACAATGCAACCTTGCACACCACTAAGCAACAATGCACACCTCTATGCTCCTCCCTATATTGTTGTGAACCAATGCATACCCCTATACACCCCTAGATATCAAGGTCAAAGGTTGAGTCCACAGGCAACATTTCACATCCTGTCAAGATCACAATATCTACTACCACTCTGCTGGCAAGCCCTCCACAATGTGAGCTATACCTCCTCATTTGCCCAGATATGTCTAATCAACCTACCTCCTCACATGCTAATAGGAATGATACTACTGTGCCTAACATCAGTACTCACTATGTCCCATATGCCAATAAGAGAGCATTGTCTCCATACAATGCCCTGTATGATAGTCTGCTGATGCCACCTCCTCCTACTAGCTCCTACCAGAGTAAGCTAATCACTTGATGACTCCACTCATAGTCAGTACACTAAGACAACTCATGAAATATGTCCATTCACCTATCAAACCATCCTGTCACTAGTGCTGACTGGGGTTCTGATGGAGATCTGAAAATGTGTGTGCACCCAAACATAAAATCCATCACGTAGCTATTATCATCACCCACCAACTCTATGATGTGATGGGAAATCCCACCTAGATCCCAAAAATAGTTTTACCCTCGGGTCCCTCTGGTAATCCTTGGCCTCTGTTGAACTGTGGCCATGGATGTATCCAACTGCCTAGCATGGTCCATCAAGTACCAGCTCAATACCTCTCGCCATCCAATCCCAAAAGAGGGATCGAATGTACAATCCCCTATGAAAGGAACAAGCCCTCCAAGATGATGTGGTGTCATACTCAGCTCATGTCGCTCAGTCTTGCTAACCTGGCCATCCCGTCAAGTCTATCTAGATAACTCATCCTCCCTCAACCCAATGTGTAAGGGTGGGATAATAACACTGTAGATCCCATTAGTGTGCCTCTGAAGCGAACTGTGCTAAAAACCCAATGCGTGGTCTCTCTACTACCCCTCATCAATGGCTAGCCCAAAGGATGGTTGCACATCCTCCTCCATCTTGGACTCAACATGAGCCTCCATCTGCTCCTCCATAAACAACCCAAGACGCAAGACATGCTCACTAGAGAGCTACAAGTGATTGTTGTCCGAAAACTCTATCATGGACCTTGAGGTCTCTGTATCTATTGGCTCCTCCACAATGGTGGAGTTGTCTTTTGACATCTTATCAACCTGTGGTGCATTGCTATCACCTGATAACTCGGTCACAACCCCGGATACCTTATCATTGGATACCTCAACAATGGATGAGCCTCATCAATGGGTGTATACTCAACTGTCTCCATGCCAATTTTGGCCCCTTCAACTACTCTTTCATCTTCTTCCTTAATACTCCTCATCATCCATGCAAAATCCCACTGAATCTCCATTGGTTTGTCCATGCCCCTGAGTTCTCAAAATTCCCAAAAACAGAGGGATGTCTAAATGCCATGACCCAGTGATTGGTATGCCCTCTAATTTTCTCCCAATAACTCCACATCAGTTGCAATAATGTCTTGATTCCCAGCTGTGGAATGAATCAACTTCTCCCTCACATTAATCATCATTTGTTGCATCCTAATCACCTCATTCAAGGTTACCATCATGTTGTTTGATTCTAATCTTTCCCATAGGCCAAGCCAAGATTATGGATATGATACCACCGTAATATTCCTAATGTAAATATATAATGATAAACAAAGCAAACATAACAAAAAACACAGAAAAATACTCAAGCATCAAAGCACCATTTTAAAGCCAAAAACTATGTTGTTGAGTCATTTTATTATAATATGAAGAGGGTACAATGAGGTGATGGAAAGAGTGCACCTGGGCTTGCTCAAGGCAAGCTAGCTAAGCCCAAATGAATAATAAGAAGGCCCCCTCAAATATGTTGTTGTTGTATCTCTTGCCTCTGTGTTGATTTGCCTAGAAATATGCTATTGGCTGAATGGATTTGCTTCTATGGCCCTCCATGGTGCTAAAAAAATTCTAGAAAATTAATCCTGGCCTCTCCACCATATACCCAAAATAACCCATGAAGGAATTGGCTAGTGATAGACTTTATAAATTCGGCCCTATTTCCCGTGGCTCGTCTAGTTGCTGGCTGAATTGAGGCTCCTGTTTGACCCCTCAAATCTGCCTAGAAAATTCTGCCAAATTATTTTTGAGATCCTTGTCAAAACCCAAAATAACCCAGAGAGGGTTTGTCCTAGTTTCGAAGCTCCAAAATTGACCCCAAATGCTTTGCCCTCCTCTACAAGCAAAAGATGTAGCATGTAGCAAATGTTGTGTTTTCTGCTCCACCAAAATGCCGAGAAAGCCCCAACAACACTTCCTCAGACTCCACCTCAAATTTTAGGCCCAAACGCCTTTCACTCCTCAACTCCCAAGTGGGTCTCCTCTAAGCACTGCGCAGTCAGTGCGCTCTGTAACTTTCTCTACTGCTATAATTCGGCCTCCTTGTTGCTACCTTCCTTGCTGCTATAACTTGGTTTCCCTATTGCTATAACTTGGTTTCGCTGCTGCTACAACTCGACCTCCCTGTGGCTACTCTCTCTACTGCTGTAACTCGGTTTCCCTGTTGCTATAACTCGACCTCCCTGCTACTACTCTCTCTACTGCTGTAACTCGACCTCTCTGCTGCTACTCTTTATGTTGTTGTAACTCGGCCTCCCTGCTGCTGGTATGATTTGGGACTAAGTTGAACTCCCTCCTTGGGCTAACACTCGAAGTCCACTGAAGTAAGGGTTGAGATATTCACTCGGAGACACTTGTGTGCTAAACAACACTTGCAGACTTGACTTCCTCTCAAGTGTGCTATGTCAAAGACACAATTTCTGAATGGATGAATGAATGCCGAAAATGAGTGCCTCTTGCTCTATTTATAATTTGTGGCTCCTTCTCTCCTTGTGGTCCTCACTCTGTCTCTCTCTTCCTAATTCATATTCCCTTCTCTTTCCTTTCTTTTTTAAGAGTTCGATTTTCCTCCTTGGGTTGAATTTCTCTTTCTTGTGCTCCCCACTTTCCACTAGAGACACAATGTTCTCTTTTCCTCCTAAGTCATGGTGCCATAATTGCGTCATATACCCAAAATCATCTCTAATGTTGAAAATCAAAATTGGGGATATTACAATATGACAGGGACATAACACATAATGGAAACCAAAAAACTTACAATTTTGAGAAAGATGGGAAATTACATACACTTCTACCATTAAAGGAGGCAAATAGTAATCGGGTGTTAATGCTAGATAACAAAGATTTTTTGAAGGATGAAGCAGAATGCAAGGAATGTGAACTAGTAATAAAGGTAAATCACTTGTTTTCAGAAAAGAAAGATATGCTCAATGAATATGAGAATATTAGAATCAATGAAATGTTTATGGTAGAAAATAGAGATCAAACGAGAATATCCATGATATAAACCGTTATGAATGATGAGCTTTTAATAAATGAACAACAAAAGAATGTTAAGGAGAAGGTTGCTTTGGAAACTAGTGAGAAGTTAATGTGTGAAAATCTCCAAATTACAGATGAAGACAACCATAATGCAAAATATTTTGGACAAGAAATGGAAGCGGTCAATAAAGCAAGTACCTTGGGAACCATAAAGTAAAAATTTGAAAGTAATTATGACATTTTTGTTTCATGCACTGGAAATATGGTTTCAATTGTACAGGTTCGGGTTTCCAAAGAAGTCCTTGAAGGAATTAGCCAGAATAATTGAGAGAGTTAAGTTTCCAAGAGCATATCAAAATAGAATTTATTTGTTTAATAGTGAATGCTGGGATATTGGAGGAAATTTAAGTCATCATGAAAAATTTCAGCCAAAGACAAGTTACAACAAAGGGTTAAAGATCTCCTAGACACGAGTCCAAGAATAATTTGTTCTTTGGGAGTCTGATGCAGGAGCATCAACCTACTTTTATAAACTTTGTTAGATATTATTGCTTTTTTGAGGAATATGGATTCCTCATGTAATGATTTTAATTTTGTAATAATTAGTTGGACTCTAGAAACATTATCATCGAATATTGTGGATTAGGCTAGAGAAAAAATAAAAATGGAAAAAAAGGAAAAAGAAAAGAAAAGTAGTCTTAGTTTTTTTTTTTTTTCCAAATTAGTTACTAAAATAATGGGTCTTATCCGTTTCTTATGGATATAGATCCTATCTTAGATTTAGAATGATTTTTATAAATTAATAAGTATGTGGAGAACTAGAGAAGGAAAAAAGCTATATTGTCATAATATATTTTTTCAAGATATCATATTACTTGACTTTTTGGGTGGAGTATTGCAAATGAGTGTACATGCATCGTACTTGTTGATTTGATGCATATTCCAAGAAACCATTTTGATGCTCTGTAAAATTCGTGTGTGAG
Source organism: Pinus taeda (assembly GCA_000404065.3). Lineage (NCBI taxonomy): Eukaryota > Viridiplantae > Streptophyta > Pinopsida > Pinales > Pinaceae > Pinus > Pinus taeda. The sequence goes on from APFE030867156.1 coordinate 37,279, forward strand.
TGTGGGAGAGGTGTGGAGTATGAGTAAATGGCCAATGATAATGAGACCAATATTATATTGTAAATAATTTGATCTTTAAATGAATTATATCTGAGTTTTGAGTGTAATTCTTGTGTGGGTTTTTAAATTTGTGGATTAGAATTTACAGGCAATTGCAACTTGCATCAGAGATCCATAATTACTTTGAGTTTGTCTACCATTCTTTTGGATCCATCATAGGAAGTAAGAATATTGTCAATAAAGAATAAATTCAAGAAACATAACAAGAGTTTCCTGCTATGATACCTTTAAAGGTGCAACTTGCTAAAGTTGCCTTGAGATATCCACTGAGGCTTCTACTACTAAAATAAAAAGAAGTAGGGATAATGGAAATCCCTACCTGATACATGTTTTAGGTTTGAAAAAGGTTGAGGTTGCTCCATTGATAAGAATAAAAAAGGAGATTGAGCTTATGCAACCCATTATCCACATTACAAATTGATTATTAAATCTTAGATGGATGAGGATTAGATGTGAAAAGAGATAACTTACTCTATTGAAGGATTTGGCTAGGTCAACTTTTATAATCATCACCATTAAATTCCAGGTCTTTATCTAGTGGAGGACTTCCTAGGAAACCCCTACTGCCTCATGGATTTGTCATCCACTTAGGAACCGAAGTGCTCAAGGGGGATCTATCAAGAAATAGCTTCTTTCAGTCTTCTTGAGATGATCTTTGAAATTATCTTGTAGTACTATTGCATAGTAATAGGTCAATCTTTTTAATAAAAAGATGAGTTATCAACCTTAGGAATGAGTTCTTGACGATCTTGAGGCCTACACTACTTGTTTGAGATCATCTTCAATAAAGTCATAATAGTTGAAAGGGTTTAATAGGGAGGCCATTTAGTCCAAATCCTTTGTCCTTCTGTAAGCTTTGAAGAGTTCCAATAAGCTCTTCTTTCCTCAATTTTCCCATGGAGGAAGAAAAGAAAGATGAGGGAGCAGGAGATCCTTTCAAAGTATTGCTCGAAGAAGTCCTCGAGTGACAAAGGAATGAGATGACAGACAACTTTGCATAGATCCTTTGACAGATGCCCATAAGTGACACATCTTCATCTAGAAACCACCTTGGAAGCACCACTCCCTTTAAGGTACAAACCAACTTTGAAATTCCAATATTTGAAGGCAAAATAGATGCAGATGTCATAGATAAACGGTTAAATCTGTTGGAAGGATTTTTTTTCAGTTCATGATTTTTCAAATAGGGAAAATATTATTTTTGCACTCCTCAAAACTGCCCCCATGTCAAGGACTAGTGGGAAACCTACTGTGAGAAAAGGGATGAGAGGCAACCCTCACTATATTTAGCCTGACCCACTTGGAATTCTTTCCAAATTCCATCAAGGGACATTATTATTACCCTTTCAGGAGCTATGAAGCTAAGTACAAAAAATGGACCACACTGCAACAAGGAAGGGACCAGGATGTGCTAGAGTTCACAAATATATTTCATACCCTTTTCACGAAGTTGGTTATCAAGGATTTTGAGCAACATATGGTACTCAAGTATCGCGGGTGTCTACATAAATACATCTAGGATGAGATGGAGTTCTTGGAAATCTCCTTGCTTGGCGCTACCTGTCGATATGTTGTTAAGATCAAGTAGAAATTTAAATAGAAGAAGCAAGACTTTGGATCTGTGAATCCAAAGTAAGGGAAATGTGCCCCCAAACTGAAAAACAAAGGAAAAAACCAAGGAGGGGTGACCCAAGACAACCCATTGAATCCGTGAGCAAAGAAAGACACCACTAAGACCAATAAATACACAAGAAAGTGGTGTGAGTTCGATAAGATCCTCACTCACAACATAAGTGAGTGTCAAGCCAAGCAGTCACTAGTACCCGAGCTGAAGGGTTCAAAGTTAGATGCATGTTCAAACTCTAAGTCAAAACTCGACAAGGGGAATATCAAAGGGAAGAAAATTATTGATGTAGATCTAGGTGCCATCATTGCTACCACCAAGATCCAAAAGGTGGAGCCCAAATATATAGAGGAAGGGGAGAGTCTCTTCCACTCACGAATGTTGGTGAAGGGGCTTCCGTTGCGGTTCATTGTCAACAGTGGTAGCCAAAAGAACCTCATATCAGCATAGGTCGTTAACTGTTTGGGCCTATTGAACAAACCACACCCACAACCATACACCATTGGGTGGCTCCGCCAAGGGAGAGATCTCCGCATAAGCCAATAATGCCATCTTCCCTACAACATCAAACCCTTCACAAATGAGGTAATGTGTGAAGTTAATCCTCTTGAAGTTTGTGATGTATTATTAAGCTACCCATACTTACGGAAGCATTATGCTATGTATGAGTCCATGACTTGTACTGTTATTATTACTTTTGGCAGTAAGTTATATAAGATAATGGAGGTAGCCTCGCCTACCGCCATCCCTTTGATCTCTGTTAAGCAATGAAATAAGATCACTCCCAAACTGAGATATTTGTTTTCTTTTTTATTCATTCTCAAGGTGAGGGGAAGATCATGGTCACATCCATGGCCCCCACGAAGGGCTCCACAGTACAACAAAAGGCAATGGATAAGGTCATGGAAGAATACAAGGACATTTTCTTCTCACCCACAGGGGTACCTTCACACTTTCAGGTCAATCATTTGATCAATCTGACTTTTGCGACACCTCTACACAATGGGCCAACATACCACCACTCTATTATGGAAAATGAATAAATCAAGCGATAGATCCATGAGTTTTTGCAAAAAGGGCACATCCAATCAATTTGCTCACCTTGAGGGAGATCAATTGTACTTGTACAGAAGAAGGATGGGACCTAAAGACTCTACATTGATTATTGGGCACTAAATAAAATCATCCAATCCCATAGATTAATGAACTTCTTGACCAACTCAAAGGGGCTACGTATTTCAACAAGATTGATTTAAAGTCTGGTTATCACCAAGTTCCAATAGAACCTACAGATGTATGGAAGACCACCTTCAAATCCAAGGAGGGCCTTTTTGAGTGGTTGGCCATGCCTTTTGGGTTGACAAATGCCCCTACAACTTTTATGAGGTTGGTGTATGACATCTTGCACCCCTTTAGCAACTCGTTTGTGGTTGTATATCTAGACAACGTCCTCATCTTCAACAAGAGTTGGGAAGAGCACTTGCAACACATTTGGCAAGTCCTTCAAAACCTGCGACAATGAAAACTATGTGCCAATACTCAAATTTCTAGACCTACAAGAACCATTTGAAATTGAGATAAAAACCTCTTCCTGTGCTATTCTTGTAGTTCTCACCCAATAAGGGAATCTGGTGGCATATCACATTGAGACACTTTCTGACACAATTCAAAAATACCAGACCTACGATAAGTAGATGTACTCCATCGTGAAGGCTTGCCAATAATGGAAACGTTACATTCCGGGGAAGGAGATGGTTAGCCACATAGATCACCAAACCCTACAATTTATACAAACCCAAGGGAAGTTTCAGAATGATCACCATCAGAAATGGTCTACATATCTGCAACAATTCTATTTGAATATTAAATACAAGAAGGGAAATACCAATCATGTTGCACATTTCCTCAGTCGGCGACCAGTTGCAACAATGACTACTATTCTCAACTCTTCTGGCCACACGACCTATGGATGGCCACAACTATACAAAAATGATCTAGAGTTCGCTACCACATACCAGATGTTAGTGGAGGCAAACAAGTTCCAGACTTCCACCTCCATGATGCATTATTATGTTACCTGGGCCACCTTTGTATTCCTTCAAGCGAGCGTGCCAAGATGATTTTGGAGGTACACTATAGTTGGCTCTCATGACACGTTGGTGTGGACAAAACTGTGGCCATACTACAAAAGTATTTTTCTTGACCAAATCTCTAGCAGGATGTTGGAAAATACATCAGATCCTGCACTGCTTGTGTCATTGCCAAGCCAACCATTAAGAAGAAAGACTTGTAAACTCCTATGCCTACTCCTAGCCGGTCCTAGGAATCCATATCCATGTATTATATGTCTGACCTTCCTTCTACCAAGCATGTAAATGACTATGTATTTGTGGTCGTTTACAAATTTTATAAGATGGGCATATTGACTAACTGTAACAAGAGTATCACAGTAGATGCCACTACTAGAATCTTCTTTGAATGAGTGTGGGTACATTTTGGGATCCCATAGACCATTATATCAGATCAAAATAATAGCATATTAAGCATGTTTTGGTCGAGCCTTTGGTAATTTTTGGACACCAAGATCACTAAGTTGACTGCATTCTACCCTAACACTGATGGCCAGACAAAGGTCGTCAACATGATGATTGTGCACATACTATACATGTAAAACTCTAAGCATTTGTGTACATGGGATGATAGTCTTCCTTATGTGAAAAACAACTATATTAGAAATCTCCACAGCTCGATTCGCTAAAAACCCTTTGAAGTGCATTTGTGATTTCGACCATTAAGTCCCCTTGATGTTGCACTGCATTTTCCAACTACACAGGAAGAATATGCCCCTGTTCACTACGAAGCTGATAAAGCCACCAGGTTTATTGAGTGAAGTCAACAAATATTCCAGTATGTTCACGACATCTTGGAGAAATCCAATGACAAATACAAACAACGACATGATCAACATTGAGTGCCCCATAAGTTTTGGGTGGGCGACAAAGTTTGGTTACATCTGTAGAAAGAGTGCCTCACTGGAGACCATCATAAGATTTGAGCACTTCAATACAAGTCGTACACCATCAATGGGGATGTGGGAGATGATTATTTTGAGCTCAATATCCCTCCATTCCTTGGCTTGCACCCTGTATTCGATGTGGTTCACCTTCATCAATACTTTCCACCATTGTTGGACACTTCAAAATTTTGCTAAGCAGTTAACATCAACATACCTCAACCCAGACTGCATTGAAAAACTATAACTGAGTGGATAATGGACACATAGATCAAGAACACTCACAAACAAAAGATCCAATTGTATCTATTTGTCAAAATTGGCCAACTCTTGAACCACGGGAAGTGGCTCACTAAGGACCGAGTTCTGCAGAAATTTCCCCATCTCATGGAGACACTCAACGCAACGGGAACCATTGCTTCTAAGGGGGGAAGAATGATCTAGGTGGATATTGGTGGCCACCCACGTATTCCACTTAGATCCCAATCACCATTTCTTTAAGTTTCCTTAATTATAGAATTATTTACTAGCTTTGGTAGTTTTTTGGGTCCTGAACTTCTAGAGCAGTTTTATGGCCCTAAACAACGTTTTTTGGAAAACAGGCAAACCTGTAGCCTAAAGTAAGCATTTATATTTGAAATTTGTAGTCCTCAGATAGATATTTTAACGAGGTATTGTATTCATAAAAAAATAGCGTATGCCAAAATTACGACCTCGAGAAGTTGGTGTACCAACTAACCCTAGCAGATGCCAACAACTTTTGGTGCTTCATCTCCTAGGGTTAGGTTTTTGGATGTTCAAGGTTTTCCCTTGTTTCTTAATAATAAAAGGCATATTACACTAATTGTAACACAATTCAGAGGCATGTAGCTGCCACATCCCTTCTCAGAGATATGCTACCATTGCCCGAGCAAGTTTATTTCCATTTTGCATGTAAACGATTTTCAGTATTTTTTCATTAATGAGTTGAAGTTCATTTTTCAGTGTAGCTCTGTGTTTCTATTTAAATTTATATTTCATTTCATTCCTACATGAATATGGATCACTACTAGTGTGTCGCCAAGTGTTATCGTTGTGACAAACACCCTCCAAAATTTTGCTTACACTTGAATTTTGGAGCCTACTAAGGATATTGTGATCTATTGTTTCATGGTCACCTAATGTTTTTTAAAGTATTAAGTCTTATTCTAAGTATCAAATTGACTTGCTCGCACATGTTCTGTTTTCGATGTATTTACAAACACACATCTTTCTATATAAGCTTAGATAGGCATTGCACAACCCTTGAAGATAAGGCTTGTGCAATCCCTAGCGATAGTGACTGTGAAATCCATAAGAAAAATCATATTGCACAACACGTGTCAAAATTAAGTGTGCACTTTCCATTGGTAGTTTTCCTGACTTCGATTATGATTGTATGCCTATTTTGGTGATTTTTCTCAACTGTCACTGTGGCACACCTTTGTTTTCACTAATATCGCTTTCACATTCAAAACTGTCATTTTTGTTTGAATTCATTTTAATAAGTGTCATTTTCATGTTATCTTCGCTCTGGCATGTGCCACCAATTTATTTAAACCTTTAGAAGTGTCGTTCGTACTTTTCGCTCACTTTTGCGAGTGTTGTCTTTTGGTATGGGAAGAGTCATACATTGTGAAAGTAGAGTTATGGTTCATTTCAAGAGGCAAATTTGGTACCAATGTGTCCTATATATCATGTAGACATGCATTAGATTCATTCCCAAAGTTTTATGCATTGTCATACTAGTGTCGCCACTGTCGTCGCAAAGTATATCTTAAGTGTCATACTTGGAGGAGAATGTTGTTTTTTCATCGCGTTAATGGGATCATGTTGACTCTGAGTGATTGGGTGTTGATTTTTGTATCATCGATTGTTCTAAGTGTGATCATTTTAAAGTCCAACCTTGGTTTCATCTCTGCCTCACTGATCCCGCACTTAGTCAAATTCTGGAAAGTCTCATGCCCTACAAACCTGGATTCATTATACCCCTCTAAACTGTGCATTACGCAACTGCAAGCCTCAAGAATGCATCCATGGCTCCTAGAACTATGAAATGCGCATTTACTGCCTCCAAGGAAGGCACATTGCATAGTCATAGTGGTCAATCCCAACCTTTTAACCTTTTGAACTATGCAATCCTCCCCCCCATCTAGTCTCCTTTTCCGCATTACGTAGTTAAAAGCAATAGTCTACCTCCCTACCTTCTTGAACTACACAATTGTGCAATCCTCTGTCCCTCTCTCTCTCTTGAACTACGCATTGTGCTGTTACAGTGGGAAAGCCTGCTTCACTATGGACCTCAACTGCGTAGTCTTTTCTCTCGGTATTCCAGTCACAAGCATCAATACCTCACTCCTTGCCTTTGGAACTATGCACTGCGCAATCCTTGAGCCTTCTTCTCTACCCACTACCCAATTCTAGCTCAATTAATGATTTTCATGAAGCAAGTTAGACTAGGAGTTTTCTAGATTGATGTTGTCTTGTCATGAGTGATTTTTTTGTGTGCATGTACTATATCTTGACATGACAGGATGATGACTGCAGAGAAGGAGGAGGAGACAATGTTGAAAGACACTTATGAAGCAGTAAATGCAAGTTGATCATTGAACAAGAAGATGAAGGGACATTAGATTGTGATAGAAGTTGGAAGATCAAGATTGTAAGGAAAAATCCCTATTTTCAACCCCTTGGAGGGTGAAGAAGAAGAACAAAGCAAATATTTCATGAAGATGAAGCACTATACAAACTTCTCAAAAATATTGAAGACAAAGCAACAAGAGGAACAACTTGGCATTGCCACTTCATCATGGAGCATGGAGCCCATATCATCATTGTCAAGTTGTGACTTGTACTAGTGCCATCACAATGTCATGTGTGTTCTGTGTCTTGCCACATCATTTGAGGATGTGATGATGTAATTATAAAAATGAAAGGACAAAATGTTATGTGTGGAAGTCCAAGAGTCATATTTGGAATATGAAAAGTCACATATTCATATATAGACAAAAGAGTCTTTAGGAAAAGTCCAAAAGTCATAGAGAATTCGAAAGGTCACATTACAAATCCAAGAGTCATGAGGGTAAACCAGGAGTCATATGGGATATGAAAGGTCATTCCTATGGTTATAAAAGAAACCTCATAACTCAAGAAAAGATATTTGGAGGCTTAGCCTTTGGATAACTAATATTGACTTATCTAGCTTAGCATATGAGAGAAAATAATTCTTTGGAGAAGCAAGAAGTGACTTAATGTTCCACTATTGTAGCTAGTGGCTCACCATTGTAACTGTGAACTTGGATTTTTCACCTAATAATCAAAAGCTCGATGGGTCAACACATTTTCATGCATGTATTGTGAATATTGTAAGACTATTCCTTAGATGTTTGCGGTATATGTTTTGTTCATATGCATTAAGGAAATTGAACTACTTCATTGAATTTGGTACTTATCTTGTTGAATGTGTATTGTATTTTCTTTGATATTCGTTGTGTCTATGTGAACTATTTCACTAGATAACTAACAAATATTTCCTTGATCTCGTGTGTCTCTCTTAGGATAATACTATTACTTTCAATCTAGAGAGTCACTCTTGCTTCACTCTCATCAAATCCTTCTTATACACATTGCAATTGGTGTTTCACAATGTAAACTTTCTTATTGATTTCAAAGGTTATGTGCATGCTCTCTTATGTTATTTATTGCAGTTGAGGAAAATTAAGGAAAACCTTTGAGTTATGGTATCCAAGCCAATACTCTAGATGGGGGATCATACTCCAAAAGATGTGAGGTCTAATGGGACTTCACATCAAGGAGACGCCCTTGGTTGATGGATTTCCAGCACTGCCAATAAGTAGGCTAACAATAATATGAGGGTTAAACCTTAAAAGTTGTGATTATGAATACATTAAATAAAAAAATTTGCATAAACAAAATTCACATAATAGAGGATCTGCAACAAATACAAAATCTGAAACATAACATAATAAGAAATCTTCCATGCTCAATGAAAATAAATTTTTGATTAGAGTTATAATTCATATGTGGAGAAGTTATACGAAAATGGCTCACAATATCCTCCTTATTAGGAGGGTTCTTTCATATCTCCATTCTGTGGTTGCAATGACTCCTCTTCAAAAACTGGTTAGATAATGCCGCAAGAGGTAAATGGTGAGGCTCTAATGTAGAGCACTTGCATGTTAGAGAAGCATAGGTTCAATGATGATAATGACTATGGTGAAATGAGGAGAGAAAACTTCTCTATTTATAATAAAATGTTAGGCTAGATTTTATATGGTCAAATAATAAAATATTTGTTTGACCAAATCAAAGATCTAACCACTTTTGGTATATTATTATTGTTTGTGAGAAAAAACATCAAATAAATGGTCAATAACCTTTATTTAGATAACTAGATAAAAAAATAATGATTTAATAAATTATTCCTATAAAAATGTTTAGAGGATTAAGGAATAATCAATAAATAAATGACTTATTTAATTATTCCTATGGAAATTGAAAATGTGAGTGAAACATATTTTTAATTATTTTCACTTTAATGGGTTCAAATACGAGAATAACATAAAAACAATGAATTTATGGGTTACTTTCATGTGGAAAAATTAATTACGAAAACAATTTAAGAAAAGTGGTTTTTTAGGTTATTTCCTAATGTGAAATTGGGTTTTAATGTGTAAAACCCATACTACATGATGTATTTCGATCCACCTAGTAAATTAGATCTACATGGTCACTTTTGTTGTGATAAAAATAATAATATCTAGTGAAATCAATTTTGAACTAAGGAATTTATAAAAATAAATTTATTAAAAACCAATCCATCTTAACTCCATATATACTAACTATTGAGATGGATCAAATATTTAAGGATGCAAACATATTTTTGAATGTAAAACTTGAGGAAAGGTTTGCACCTAGAGAGATTGATCCCTTTGAAGGCTTGATAGATTCAGAGTTAAGATGTATTTATGCTTATTCTTTCTTTTTTGAAAGTTGTCTTTGTATTGCAATGGAAAATATTTACATCAATTTGGAAACCTTAATCTCTCTAGCCTACCATATTGGAAACCATACAAGAGTGAGTAAAGAAAAGAGTCAAGCACTTGAAAATTTAGAAGAGAGTCCATGATAAACAAATACCAAAACCAATTACTACCCCATAGAGGGGGAAACCAACAACAAGAGAAAAAAATGACAACCTTTTTGAACTACATATTCTACTGTAACACATCGTCTTATCACCCCTAAACCACACCATGGATGTAAGCAAATGGTTATTTTTCTGACTCGACCTCCATAGTTTTGTCATGAAAATGGGGTCCCAAAATTTCGTCATTTTCAAACTTTTTAAAATCCGAAGTAAATATTTCCATTATGTTCATCTCGTTGAGACCTTTCCGATGATTTAATGTTTTCCTCAATCCAACCTATGGATCAAAAGTATTGGCCATTTAAGGATTGGCATATTGAATGCTGGCATGTCGTCCTGAATTGCCATGTGGTCCCCATATGGTGCCTTGTGGTCCCCATGTGGTTCCCTATGGTCCCCACGTGGTGCCCCAAGGTGCCTCATGACCACCCATAATCATCATCCTGTGGGAATCAACCGACATGTTCATACCGTGTCACATTATACAAGCACTTACCTTTAGGCATTATAAATAAATATACATGTAATATTATTCTCCCAATATATATATATATATATATATATATATAGGTGGGCCATATACCACCACATCACCCCCAGGGATGAAATCCCATGAATTTATTTTACTATCCCTTTGGAAACCTCTAGGCACTATACATATATAGAAACATTATTATTGTCAAGGTGTGGACCCCTCTTATGCCACATCATCCAGAATATTAATACCATGATGATTCCTTTTACAATGCTTCTTTGAAATTCTCGAGGGTGATGTCATCTCGGGGTACCGTCACCCTGCCACGTCACACATCTAACTCTGTCGATTATTGACAAACGAGGTTATATTTTTGTTTGGGGTCTAGCCTCTCCATGGATCGCCTACAATACCATGTTATGAGCTTCCCCACCAGTGCAAATTTGTATGCATCCTCTTAAAAATCTTAGGGAAGTACTCCCCAGAATGGGAATAAGCCTATCGCTTACCGACTCTGCTCTCTGTCAAATGTGAAAGCCTCCTTCTGCCCCACATTCAGTCATGATGCTTTTTTATATGGGTTTAATAACACTCAAGGAATTTAATCACATACACATATATGCATGTATTCCTCAGGCTCCATTCCTTGTGCACTATTTGTGTACAGGGCGCAACCCCTCTTGAGCTTAATCATGCCTCGCCCTTACTATTGCCTAATACACATATATGTGTGTGTATTTCCTGATATATCTCCTGATATCGTAGGTCCTAAAACTAGGGCCAAATAATAAATTCATATACAATTCAAACACTCATTTAACCAACATAGATCTTCCCATTTCTCCATACTTAGGTGAATATATTAGCTTCAGGTTGTAATTAACACATAGGGTATCTCTACAATATTCAAGGATAACCAACCAATTTCATACTCAACATTAAATATAGGAGTGAACCATTTCCCACACTGATACATCCATAGTCAATAAACATACTGTTAGAAATATTGAGGGGGGGGGGGGGGTAAATCAATATTATCTTTCAATTGTGATTATTACCAGTTTAATTCTTCACAATTTAAATAGATAAACGTATAAGTATAATTTTATTGAATAAAATAATAAATACGATATAAATGTGTTCCAAGCTCCAACTTGGTTTTGATTAGGCTCCGAACTCTAGGGCTTCGACCCTATCTTATAAAGGCACCAACCTTGGATTTAGGAGCACCAACTCCAAGGACACCAATCCTTCCAATTATGACTCATCAACCCCAAGGGCGCTGACCCTATCTTTCAAGATGAATCAGGTGAAAATATTTTCCTCCCACTTTGTCTTCAACTTCCTCCTTAGCTCGGCCATTGTCTTCTACATACCCTTCCACGTCAGCCAGACCTTCGACTTTATCTTCTTTCGCTGGACCTTTCGACTTCATCTTCTTCCACTGAACCTTTCGGCTTCCTTCTTTCTACTATTCCTTTGGCTTCCTTTGTCTCTTCAAGTTCACGAGTTGTGAACTTCTTTATGTTCTATTTTTGTGCCCGAGATAGATACTCAGAATTGAAGTGTTTTAACTCATTTTTATATGAGTTTAACCATTGACCAAAGGACACGTCTATTGGAGGGAGGCCGAATTGTATATTAAAAATATATATCAGAGAGTCTTTTATCCATAGACTTGATTATTCATAGAAACCCATATAAGAGCTGCTATACCCACATGGAGGTCCCACATGCCACGTCATTAGCTTTAATTGCAATCACAACTTCATGAAAAATCGAAGTTATTCCTTTAATCCCTCAAACAAACACTAGTCCCACCTGAATGCATAAGACCGGACCGCAAATAAACTTAAACTTGTGTCCATAAACTTCTCGGGTCCACTCAGTCCCAAGTCTTATCGGATTAATTCTCCACTGTTGATCTCATCATTAATCCGACGGTTGTTGATCCACCCGATCAACAAACCCAATCTTCGGTCCTCCACCATTTGATTAAGGCGCACTAGATCCAATGGTTCACAACGACATTGGCCAGGGAACTTACGTGATGCTTACCTGCCCTTACGGAGCCAATAAGGATTATAAATCCTTAATCTATAAAAGTTCGGGTCCGTTTTGAGATATAACGTCCGATCACTTTTTGACTCGATATCCATTGGATATACGAGGTCATCAAATCTATGGCCTGCACGTTTTCAGCTAGCACACGAGTTAAAACAGGGATCGACGGCTAGGATTTGAAAATGAGATCGACGTAAGCGTTTGAAAATGAGATCGATGGCTAGGATTTAGCACGGGCCTTCAACCACGATAGCTATTGCTCCTGTGACTTTTCTTCACTCTTCCACTCTTCCGATAGTTGTTGCTCCTATGACTTTTCTTCACTCTTTCGATAGCTTTTGCTCTTGTGGCTTATCTTCTTGTGACCTTCGATAACTGTGTTTATGCTCCTTCGCTATTTTCTTCCTATCGGTTCTTCTTAGGCATATATTACATGCGATACTTTCGATATGGCTCCTCCGATGTTTTCTTCTTTACTCCTTTGTTATCACTGTTGCTCTTTGTTCTTTCGATAACACTTACCCTTGGGCATATGCGATAACATGCTTCTCTTGCTCCGATGACTTGCTTCTTTGATGGCTTTCGATAAACTCTTCATCTTACTCTTTGGCTTCACGATGGCTTCTCCTCTTTGGCTTCTTGCTCCTGTTGCTTCACAGATCTACTGCTTCTATTCTGTCTGTATATATATATATATATATATTCAATCCACTTGGGTCCTCCATCTCATCATATCATCATATATCAAACTTTCATCACTATGAGCATTATGATCAATGGGCAATCATGTATCAAATAATTTTCCATTACAAACACTGCTATATTGACATCAATGACAACCTAGATTAACACATACTAAACTAGCATAAAGTCTTCAGTGGTATTGCTGGAGATCAAATAGATCATCCAAGAATATTTATTCGGGTGATTGAAGCCATAATTCATACTCAAGAAGGAAATGCTAATCAGTCCAATTCCTTGAGACATATTCAGGGAAATAGAATCACCATTTTATCAAGTAACCTCGTCTTAAAGGTAATAGAAACAATTTAATAACTCTTATGGTTAGAATGCAAGATCCAATATAGAGAAACATGAACCAGTTTAATATATCTAACTCACAGGAATCAGCCAGTCCTCAATGATGCACAAGAATTAGCATTACATATTTACATAGGAGTCCTCATTCCTACACTTACAGGAATAAACATTTCAGACAACTCTATCAACAATTATACAATACACCGAGCATCCATTTAACAATATAGGGCATACAAGGCATAATACCCACTCACGATGGCATGTAAACCATTCAATAAACAATCGTATAATTTATACAAGCACACATAGTTTCAGGAATACTTATATGATAATATAAAATCCTAACAAATGAGATTGGGACTCTAACCCTCCACCCAACCTTAGACACACTGCAACCAATCCTTTCTTTCAATAGTCACCCCTGAGCCAGATTCCTTAGCTTGAGGAGGAGTGTTCAACTGATAGATTGTACTACTATTCGTTTCCTTATAGCAATGTAGTGCTACCTCTTATTATTCTCTTATGCTCGACATCCTTCTCCTTCTTCTGTCCCCCATCTTCGACTCTAGTCTTCCCATTTTATTAGCAGTGAGTCTTCCTTTTTTCACAAGATGGGTCTCTCTACATCCTCTTCTCCCTCTCCCTCCAGCCATGCCAATCTCGCGTACTCCTCCCACTAATGTCGTTTCCACCGCCTCTAGGCTGCGTGACATACACTTTTCGTCATCACCCTTTCCAATTCGGTCATGGTGGTTTTATTTTCGTGTCATTATGGGAATGTTGTTGCAGTAACACACCCTTCACTACTTCTCAACCTACTCTACCAGTATGCGAGTGCAACCATACTTTTCATTTCAGTTTTGTTCTCTCTCTTTCCTATTTATTTTTCCAAATAGTAGTATGGTTCACATCCATTCCTTTCTTAGCCATATTTAATTTGCAACCAATTCATTTAAAGTAGCAAGTTGGTTCACCATACTAAAATTAGTATCAACCAAGCCTCATTAAGAAAATATCCTTCCCCAATCTATGGAATCCGTGTCCTAATACTCAAGCAGGTTCATCATAGCAGGCCAATTACAATATTTACAATATTTACAATAAGGGGGTATTAGCCACAAGTTGTCACATCTATGCTAACAAGAAAATTGAACTAAGAATAAACATAAAGGAAAACATAACTATAGCCTCGAATGGAGAAACCAAAGTTGAGAGAACACAACATGGAAGAGTAACATCACGAGGATATAGAATTATCCAGTTGATTGGATGGTTCCTCAACCTTGCATGGTGGATGAACTCGAGAGCTAGTTGTAGAACCCATTTCTAATCGATCTAGCTAACATTCCACATCAAGCATAATGTTGAAAATTTTATCTAACCTGCGCAAAAGGTTGGTCTAGAATTGTCTTCTATCCACCACCATTTTTCCAAGAAGCAAATTAACATGCAAATATAAATCAACAATTTCTAAGTATTGGTTCTGATGACCACTTGAATTACTTGTATCTGGAACCCAAGGAGAAATGATTGCCATGACATCAAAATAAAGAGTGATTTTCCATTCATAGCTTATTTCTTCTTCCAACAATCAATTTCCTCTTGTATGTCAGGCAGTGTGTTGGCATGAAAGCTACGGGCCGAGGATTCTACTCAAAGACATTATTTGAAACAACTTGAAGCTCCATGGCCTCCACTATCACATCTACAACAAGCTATTCGATTCATTATGGCCACTGAAGGCATTTTAACATCACACATACTCATAATGAGGTGAGAAGGGAGTTGCATGAGGAAACCATGGAAGAGGGAACCCATTACAAATTGTCAGTAATGTTGCATTACCATGGAACGAGGGACCATGACTCCCCCTTCTGAAAAGGATGATAACAATGAGGGGAAACTAATTGATAAAGACATGGGACTACCCACCCAGGAAACCAGGGGAGAGTCTAAGTGTATGGTGGGTAGAAGTAAGAATTGGAGAAGAGTAGATGGAGGAGAGCCTGAAGCCAAGTGCATGTTGTGCAGTGAACATATGTGCCATACACATATGGTATAATATTTCCAAGGGGCTTCGACTACTCACCTTAGGAGACAAGGCTCCTTAAATGCGCCTCGAGGGAGATCCATGTGTATAGAGTGGCAGAAAGAGGGCATGATTCATAGACCCATTAACATCAATTATTTCCACCCCGATTGGGGTGTTGATATCCTGAGAAAATATATACTAAAATTCCATTTTTAATGAGAAAGGGGGGAGGAATATCAAGACAAATGACTGAACATAGAGAGTGTGACATAGGCTTTGTTGGCTAATCAATCTATGAGTCAATTAGCAAATTTGTAGACATGTGAGGGATTGGTAGCAAAGATTCGAGGAAGGAGTTGTTCAATGAGATTCAAGGTGCTTTCTAGTCTCCAACTTTTGGTGATTTTTAGAGAGGTTGATCCATAAGGAGCTTGGTGATAAGGAAAATAACAAGTTGAGAGTCACCTTTGAGGATTTGGTGAGAGAAATTGAGGGCAGAGGAAATTATTAGCCCCATTTCAAGAGCTTTGAATTTCACTGCGTTATTACTATTGTGGCTAATGTAACCAAAATACATATGAATAATGTCTCTTGTGTATGAGCGAAAGAATCTTCCATATATTGCAGGACAAAGGTTACCTTCAAAGGCACCAACGAAGTCTAGTTTGATAAAGTTGAGAGGAGGGGGAGACCAATGTGAGGGGGAGGAGGGAGTCAATGTGGGAGGGGGGGACTACAGTTGGGTAGGGAAAGAACGCAGAATAAGATGAACAAGAATTGGCATCTCAAGGTCATGGACATTCTGATTCGAGGCCAACCAATTGGAGATAAGGATGGTTTCTTTGTTATGAAGAAAGGTGTTCCAAAGAGAGATGCTGGAGTCTTGAGAGTTGTGGAAGATACACCGATTGTGTTCTTTCTAGAGAATCTAGATTACAAAGCTAGGTGCAAGACTTCAATCTCTATTGAGTATAAGATTGTAGAATGGGGAAAAAGGCCAATTATTAATCAAGTCCAAGGGGAAAGACTTTAGTTGGAAAGATTATCTAAAGAGATTGAAGAACCAATTCCAAAAATCTTGGACTACTAAACGAGAGTGTAAAAAATGTTCATGGTTGGCTCAATAAAGGAAATTATTCTTGTAATTAAAAATTGAAGCTAAATCTGAGATCGATGAGCTTGACGTTGTAGGCGGCGACACATGGTCCTGTTGGCTCATGAGGACAATATTAGTTGCCACCATATTTTACATGGCATGGCATCGCATCCCTTGGTTAGCAGAAAAACAACCATATTCATATGGTTTGTGTCTTGTCACCTTCTCAAATTCATATAAAAGTCCATAAAATAGTAAACAAATGGGTCTGATTAGCTTTTCAGTTGAAACATGCTCTTGATTATTTTGACTCATTCTTCGCGCTAGTGGCTTTAAAATAAATAATGTGAGTTGTACATTGAGAACAAGAATGGAATTTGATGGGAAAAATGTCCATCATGGGGCATTTTGCACGTATTTGATGCTTACATTTTTTTTATGCCCGTTTCCTTATATGTGCTTGAAATTGAGGAAAACATTTTTTGGGCAAGAATTATTTGAAAACGTTATTAATTATTATTTCTTTCCACTTTATTTTCTACTTACCATTGACCATTACCCAATGAAACTCTTCACTGTCCAACTCAGCGCAACTTGCCTTGAGCAGAGTTGATATGAAGTATATATTCACTCGCTTTAAATTTTAGATAATGAGCATGTAGTGCCTTTAAATGTGTAGAAGATGCTCCTTTAATGACATTATGGCATACTTATCATCATTGAAAGACATGCCACCCAAGGACAATAGGTTACAACATATAGGTTCAAAATCTTATATATGCATTATACATTGTCACGCACACAATAAAAAAAACAAATAATCTGAAATGAAGTCTGGAGGATGGAGTAGTTGAGTTGAAGGCGCACATATAGAACTACAAAGAGGATGATTAGGCTCTGGACTCCACTTGCACACTGCTACTCTACAATGAATATGGGATTTTAGGGCCCTCCAGATAGTAGAGACTCAGAGAGTCAAGACTGATTTGCCTCCCTCTGGCCATCAATTTATTGTTTGCTAGTAAACTATCAATTTGCATCTACAACATTACTCAATGCTTTCTAGCACTTGATCATGTACGTTTTCCCCTTCAACTTTATTAATTGAATTTGAATATCTGTTTCTCAAAAAGTGACCCTCAAACTCATTAATAAAACACAAATTATAATATTTGTGGAAGATTGGAGGTCGGTGGTGAGTTATATATATATATATATATATATATATATATATATATATATAAGAGAAGTGAACATTCTTACGTAGAAATTTTGATATTTTTATTATTGAGTTTCATTCTTTACCTCTCCATATGCAACAATTGTAGGTGGTGTGATTTAATAATTTTTTGTTGTTACCTATTTTTTTCTTATTAACCTTTTTAAGAGACCCACAGTCTCCACTGATTTATGCACGTAGCATTGCATCCATTAACTTTTTCTTTTTTTTCAATGGCCACACTTGGGGAGAAGTTGTTGATTAGAATCATATATGTCTAGCCCTTTTAATGGTTATGAAGCTGGTGTTGTTGTAGTAATGAGTTTTATTTTAATGTGTTGAGGTTTGTGGAGTAGGCTTTCCCTTTTATTGCGAGGCCATTTTGTTTTATTTGGTGTTTGTTGTCATTTTATGCTTTTACATATTCCATTTGAAATTTAATAATACTCAATCTTTAAAAAGGGACGAAAAACACAAGCTCAAAAATATTGAGAGGTTTACAACCCAACTAGAAGTGTGCATACCCAGAGAGTGCAAACAACTTCCCTTAGCTAAATCGAAGTTGCATGAAAAGCCTAAGATAATAGGAAAACAACTTTTGTGTGTATGTGTGTGCGCGTGTCTTTGCACAAGTTGAGAAAGACCCACAATTGTCTTTTAGTGTTCTAAATATTATTTTTGCTTTTACATATTGCAAATAAGATTTAAAAATAACACATGTTTTTAAAGAAAATACGAGGAGACAACCATTCTCTGATCTAAGGAAGAAGACAAAAACATCTCGAAAATTATGTAACATGTAAAAGACTTTCAAGGCATTTTCTCACTATAAAGTATGAACACTAAATAAAAAGGGTCACATACTAGTTAACAAGAATAAAACTAATGAGAAGAAAAAATACCAAACTAAAGAAGAGCGTTTGTTGTTATTTTATAGTTTTATGTTGTCATTTATAGTTACAAATTTCATTTGAAATTTAATAATATATTTTTATTATTTAAATTGTATTTTTTAATATGAAATGAACTTATTTTTGAAATTTGTTTGGAGTATTTGAATTTTATAAATTTATTAATTATTTTGTAATTGTAGTAAATTTTAATTATATTTTGAAAATTTTATTAAAATGTTCTAGATTTTTTTCCTAACATATAATATTTAGACTATGTTTATTAAATTTTAACTATATTTATTTAGACATATTTAATTTTTTTTTTTTGATTATTATTATTTTACAAAGTCGTATCCTTATGTGAAAAATTTGTGGTTGATCAATACTAACTAATTATAATGATGAGAAAAATATTGGTATTTTTTTATAATAATATGTGATTTTTTTAAAGTAATTTTTTTAATTTTAAAATATATTTTAATTTTATCTTAATGGTTAACCTTGAAATGGGTATTGCATATCAGACAAATTTGAATGATATCCAAATTGGGTTTACCATTTTTCCTTTGATTGTCATCAATCATATACATCAAGGAGTTTTATTGACTTCAATTCTATTGCAATTAACATGAATCAACTCAATTTCGTAAAGGTTCCTAAGCTAAGCTTCTTGTGTAATCTTTCTACCATCCTTCAACCAAGAATAGCATTGGATGTATCAACTCAATTTCATAAATGTTCCCAGCTAAGCTTCTTGTGTAATCTTCCTAGCATCCTTCACCCAAGAATAGCATTGGATCTGTTCATCTTGTAGAATCAACCATATTATCATGGCAGAAACAGCAGTGAAACTGTAACAGCCGTAATCAAACCATAATTATTAATATTGACGACTATAAAAAAATGGTTTAGTTTAATCGTTTTGGGATTAACTTTTGGTAAGATTGGTAACAGTGTAATTTGTAGAATCAATCATATGATCAAACAGGGCAGAAACAACAGTAAAACTGCAATAGTGATAATCAAATCATAATTATTAATATGCATAACTTAAAAATAATGGTTTAGTCTAATGGTTTTGGTATATATATACTATAATGGTTTAGTGCAATGGTTTTGGTATAGGTATATATATATATAATATATATATATTATATTATATATATATATATATATATATATATTTTATAATATTGTAATTTTAGTTATTTAAAATGTCTTTTTATCTTATAAAATTTTTTGCATTGTGAATTCTAATAAATTTCAATAAAATTAAGATAAAAACAAATAAACAAAGAAACTTGATTATAAAAAAATCAAAATATTGGAGAATTAGAATATAACCTACAAATTTTAAAAATTATTTATAGTTATGAGTTTGATATAGATTTTAAGTAGATTATATGTTAGCTTTTTTTAATGTAATAGTTTAATGAATTTACAATTTTATCTGGAAAAGAATGGAAATTTAGGGGAGGATTTTGAAAAAATCCAGTAGAAATTTTGGAAATCCATGTTATAACTGTTAAGCTTCAAGATTTTGGGTGTCCCAAGGGGTTTTTGATGGCGCTGAATCCATTTTACTTAGGAAATTCAGACAATATTAAAATAAACATTTATTGGCAGAAATTTCGCCCTCCCTGCTAAATTGTGACCTCGGTAGAGCCTTTTTGGATAACCTATCAAATGTAAATACTTAATAAAATAGAAATTCAAATTCCTGGCATGTGTGTGTATCATGCTTTGTCACAAATATACCAACATAGATCCATCTTATCACAAATATACCAGCATAGATCCATCTTAAATACGGATTTAACATGAGGCTAGAGGGATCCAATTTCTTCAGGGGTAATCTCTTTTTATGAACTGACATTATTTAAATATTTTGTATAGTTTTTTTTTTTTGGATATGAGCAAAATTTCAACTTTGATGAAGCACCGACAAAGTTACACATCACACTGGGTTGTAGAATGAGCCTCTACGCTCAACAATACATATCACAAATATACTTTCACTGTACTCCAAATTCAGTCTAAGTTTACCTAAATTTAATTTGTATAGATTCAATAGACCTAGTTCATCCTTTAAATTTAATATAAAAAGCAAATCAATCACCCTGCATGAAATTTGTACCTTGTCCCTGTGTACAATAACACAATTGTTTTGATGTTAAGGATTTGCCATCCTGGATTCGCAGGTAATGGCTTAGTAATCTTAAGCAGGTGTGGGTTAATAATTAACTAAATGTGGTCATGATTTTGACTTTGAAATGAAAATATTTTCAAAATTGCAATTGCATGAACACAAAAATGGACAACTGACACGGCGTAAGTATAGTTTATGATTTTTTAACCTAATTATAATGGTCAAAGAAACTGGAAAATGAGGTGCTTTATTTAATCCCATGGATAGTACGTGTTAAGCATATTTACAGGAAAACCCAAACAAATAGATACATTTTGTCCTATTATCTCCTCACAAAATGGGGTTTGACAGGAGACCAAGTGTCCAAACATGATTCTGGTAAATCCTGTCCCATCTGATTCACCAACCAGTATACCCCACTCTGATTTAATAATGGAGATAATACAGCTAGCTTTTGGGATTCAGTGCTCCTCGGGAACCAGATTTATATGTATAAATAAGCTAGCCTTCTCTAGCGAGGGGTGCAGCATTGTACAGTTTATAATTTATCAGAGGGTTGTCTCAGCTACATTTCTGTAAACTTGGGTATACAAGGGCGCTAGAGTTGAAGCTGAAGCCTCAAAATCAATGGCCACGCGGGGAGTAGCGGGTTCTTTTCTTGAAAGTCAATTAAAGCAATGGAGATCAGGGGATGGAACGAGGCCACTGCCAAAGCGAGGACAAGTGAAAGCAGCCATCGTAGCATCTGTGGCGCACTGCATATCAGAAATGATTCGATCTACCATTCATAATGCCCACAGATCTCGTGTCCAATACAGGCTGATAGTTATTGTACATAGTACCGAATCTTTGTTGGCATTCTGGTTAGTTATAAATTAATGAAGCCGGGAGTGTAATAATTATGGCCATATGTAGAAATTAATGAAGCCGGGCGTGTAATAAATTGAAGTATGAGAAGACTATTCTTCGTGAACGAAGCCGCAAAATTTGATAAACTAAAATCTAACACGAGCACAGCTTATCACGGTACAGATTAGATTTGTTGTAGAATTTGCAACCCAGAGGACAAAATTTAGAAGGCCGAGCACATGCCTGTGTATAATATTAAAAATTTCGAAGAACCACCAGCAGAGGTATACAGTCCTGAAAGGACATAATTTGTGAATGAACTGTACTATGAGTGTCTGTCGCAATTAGATGATACTTTTATCAATGTCAGGCAGATGATTTTCAAATACTGGTTAACAAAAATAATTTGGAACCATGTGAGTTTCCACTATTTTCTCTTCACTAATTTCTTTTTTCGGTTTATAATATCGATGATCATATTACCGGAAAATAATAATCGATAAGTAATTATTTCACAAAATGTCAAAGCAAAGCAATTTTATTAAAGGAAAAAATAAACGGCCATCTTATCTCAAAAAATATGACTATTTAAGAAGTCTATCTTATTTCACGGTTAAAAATGAATAAATAATCCTATATAAATTAAAAATATTTGTTTTTCTTTTATAGCTATTTTAAAATATTATTTTTTCCAAAATTAACATATGAGAATTGGTTGAAGAGTCATAAGTTCACTAAAATTATTCTCATTTTTTCCAATTTTAGTTTTGAAGAAATGAATTTCTTCATTTATGTGATTTGTTGAAAGTATATTGTGAGGGTGTTGAAAGTATATTGTGAGGGGAGAGAAAAATGGGAATGAGCATCTAGGATGGTGAGATTTTGAGTGACACATTTTGGTGGTAAGGTGTTTATACTCTTGAATAATTTGGAAATTTTGGCTTGTTAGATTCCTCAAACATTAGTGAGGGAAATATATTTGTACTTCTTTCTGTCCTTGTTTTGACACCAAATTTTGAGAGCTTCTTCAATGGTGTCCCATTTCCAAGTGCTATGCGGTCTTGTAAATCTTTCTATTTCTTTCCAAATTTATTTCAATTAAGGGTAGGAGATAATGAGATGGGAGTTGATTTCTAATTCTACTTCTCAAAGACAACATTTATTGGGTCTTTCAAAGCTTCCTTTTTGTAGAATATTCTAGGTGAGGGGTGAGGACCTTGTTGTTGAGGAGGAGCCACACACACTCACACATAAACATTTTGTTCTGGTAGGACAATTAAACTTCTAGATGGGTCTTCAACACTAGATTGGTGGATTCTCACTTCCTTCTGATGCTAGGGCCTCGTATCCATTGATTAGATCGTAACCTCTAGCAGAATTCAAAGACTAGATACATTTATTTTCCCTATCATTCATATTAATAAGAAATTTCCTAAGGCTATTAGTGTAAACTTTCCAAACATCTGCAAATTCCTCTCTAAGGCCCATCTCCCCCCATGAGAGTTATTGTTGTTGTCAATTATTTGCTAAGGGTACCCTTAATATATGCCTTCAAGTATGATTTTCTTTGAATTTGACTTCTTGGATGAAGGGGATTTCTAGTTTGTAAGAGTCCTTGCACCCAATCCACAAGTCAACTCCTATATGAACTTTGAACTCCTTTCCTACTCTAAATCAATTGTTTCCTGATCAAGTGGGAAGCTAAGTAGTTGCTTACCAAATGATTGATGCATTCTAGAATTTCTGAAGGGAGTCCTTACCCAATCCTCAATGAAGTTTGGGCCTAGGTCTTTTTCCTTTGTGACTTTAACCCATAGTCCTTTGCCCTTGCAAAAGGACTATAGAAAGTAAGGATATAGTCAACAAAGAATAAATAAGAAACATGACAAAAGAGTTTCCTGTTAGGATACCTTTGAAGGTTTCACTTGCTGAGGTTTCCTTGAGATATCCATTAAGCACTTCTGCTACTAACATAAAAAGAAGTGGGGATAATGAACATCCCTATTCGATTCATCTTTTAGATTTAAAAATGGTGATGCTAATCCACTGAGAAGAACAACAAATGAGATTGTGCTAATGCAAACCATAATCCACATTACAAAATAATAACTAATCATAGATGTAGGAGGATTAGATGTGAAAAGGACCAACTTAATTTATCGCAGAATTTAGGTCCACTTTGACGATCATCACCCTTAAATTCCTAGTTTTTATCTAGTGGAGGCCTTCTTGGAAAACCCCTACTACCTCATGGATTTGTTGCTCTTCTAGGAAACCAAATTGGTCAAGGGAGATTTGTCATGAAATAATTTCTTTCCATTTTCTTGAGATGATCTTTGAACTCTCTTGTAGATTGTATTGCACTATGGGATAGGTTAATATTTTTCATAGCAACATGGGCTATTGACCTTAGGAATGAGATTTATAAAGGTGGAATTAAAGGTTGTTTTAGTTATTCTCGAGGATCTCGAGGACTCCACTTGTCTTTTAAGATCATATGTAATAAAATCATAACAGTTGAGAAAGAAATCTATAGGGAGGCCATTTGGCCCAAGGATTTTGTCCTTTTGGAAGCTTTGAAGAGTTCTAATAAGCTCTTCTTTCCCCATCTCCGCCATGAGGCCTTGATTATCCTCGAGTTTAACAAATCTAGGAAAGAAGCTAGATAAAATAATAATAGAAACTATGGCAACTTCGGAATCATCTTTTAATAAAGTTTGGCAATGCTTTAAACTCCTTTTGTAGGATATCAGGGAAAGTCATGGCCCAAAAATTATCCCTTTTTGTAATCTTCTAGACATATTTTATGTTTTTACTGCATTTGGAAAAATTGAGGAAGAATTTTATGTTATTATATTCTTCTTCAGCCATATTTCCCTACTTTTCAAGTACCATTCTTTCTCTCTATACAAAAATATTTTTCTTCTATTGTTTTCAAGTTTACTTAGCACCTATTGTTGGATTTTATTAGAAACCCAAAACACTTCTTGGAAAGACTAGGGGCTAGTAGCTCTTCCAACTCCCTTAAAGTTTTATTATCGTTTCCCTTTTTCTCCTTAGACCATTGAATTTCCATCTACTTGAGATTAGGAGGAGATAGGGCTAGTTCTTTGGTTCCTTGGCTAGTAGCTCTTCCAACTCCCTTAAAGTTTTATTATCGTTTCCCTTTTTCTCCTTAGACCATTGAATTTCCATCTACTTGAGATTAGGAGGAGATGGGGCTAGTTCTTTGGTTCCTTGGTGTAAGGTTCCTCATTTTCAACACATTTATTTTTACTATAGTCAACCTTATCCATTTCATGATAATTTTTCTCTTAATAGATTCATCTTGTATATCCCTTGTTTCTGCTTTGAATTTTATCTCATGCCACCATATCCTAATAATACAACTATACTTATTTTTTCTAACACAAATTCCATGGTTTTTCTTTCAATTTTCCTAATCAAAGATTTAAACTTATATAGCCACCAAACAGATTCATCTTATATATCTCTTGTTTCTGCTTTGAATTCATCTCCTTTTTCTCCTTAGACCATTGAATTTCCATCTACTTGAGATTAGGAGGAGATGGGGCTAGTTCTTTGGTTCCTTGTATATCTCTTGTTTCTGCTTTGAATTCATCTCCTTTTTCTCCTTAAACCATTGAATTTCCATCTACTTGAGATTAGGAGGAGATGGGGCTAGTTCTTTGGTTCCTTGGTGTAACGTTCCTCATTTTCAACACATTTATTTTTACTATAGTCAACCTTATCCATTTCATGATAATTTTTCTCTTAATAGATTCATCTTGTATATCCCTTGTTTCTGCTTTGAATTTTATCTCATGCCACCATATCCTAATAATACAACTATACTTATTTTTTCTAACACAAATTCCATGGTTTTTCTTTCAATTTTCCTAATCAAAGATTTAAACTTATATAGCCACCAAACAGATTCATCTTATATATCTCTTGTTTCTGCTTTGAATTCATCTCCTTTTTCTCCTTAGACCATTGAATTTCCATCTACTTGAGATTAGGAGGAGATGGGGCTAGTTCTTTGGTTCCTTGTATATCTCTTGTTTCTGCTTTGAATTCATCTCCTTTTTCTCCTTAAACCATTGAATTTCCATCTACTTGAGATTAGGAGGAGATGGGGCTAGTTCTTTGGTTCCTTGGTGTAACGTTCCTCATTTTCAACACATTTATTTTTACTATAGTCAACCTTATCCATTTCATGATAATTTTTCTCTTAATAGATTCATCTTGTATATCCCTTGTTTTTGCTTTGAATTTTATCTCATGCCACCATATCCTAATAATACAACTATACTTATTTTTTCTAACACAAATTCCATGATTTTTCTTTTAATTTTCCTAATCAAAGATTTAAACTTATATAGCCACCAAACAGATTCATCTTATATATCTCTTGTTTTGCTTTAAATTCATCTTATATATCTCTTGTTTCTGTTTTAAATTCATCTTATATATCTCTTGTTTATGCTTTGAATTAATTATGCAACTATACTTTTCATTTTTACCTTATACCACCATATCCTAATTATGCAACTATACTTATTTTTTCTAACACAAATTCTTCAATATTTATATTGATAATTTGTTTGTTTCAACCTTTTTAAATACATGTACAACGATTTGATCCAAGGTCGATCCTTCCTAACATAATATATGTAACACCATCATATAATTAAAATCATACTAAACCTTTAAAAGGTTTGTTCCACATATACGATCTTAGGCGTTAAACCATATATCATCACATATATGGTTTATGCTATTGGTTTTTGTTGTTCATTTATGTGATATCATGGCCTTTATTAACTTTCGAACCATGGTTTTCGATATCAATGTGGTATATGTATGACTTCTCCTTAATCCATGTGTTCACTAATATGG
Organism: Pinus taeda; assembly: GCA_000404065.3. NCBI lineage: Eukaryota > Viridiplantae > Streptophyta > Pinopsida > Pinales > Pinaceae > Pinus > Pinus taeda. The sequence goes on from APFE030867156.1 coordinate 63,884, forward strand.
ATATTTGGGGATATGCGCAACCCTAGCACCAATAGTAGGGATTTGATTAAATCTAATCAACGGTTCATATGTAGTTAGAGTTTTTGTGCTTATAGATGACTACTATCCCACCTGTCCTTTTTCTTGATTGTTTTCTCATTTTTGTTTTGTTGCTAATAAAGTTCCGTGGCTCTGCAACTTAGTTCCATTTCATAACTTTTCCACTGTTTTTATCATTCTATAGTGTGTGAACGCTACCCTTAGACTGTTTCCCTATGGTATTTTTCGAATGCATTGGTTTCTTCGTTACATTGGCATGCTATTTCAATCATTCAGAGATTATCTTTCGTAAATCTTTCTCTCCTGTTACAGTTATTCATAGTTTAAAATGGTGCATTTATTTTATTCATTGTTCTTGTTAAATTAATCGAATTATTTCGCTACATGAGTATGTGACTAAGTTTATTTATGGCATTAGGGGTTTTTGCAGAGAAATCCATCAGATATGCCATTAAGGTTTGAAGGAATTCGCTTGGACCTTTCAATTAATTATAGGCTAATCACAAAGTAGCCAAGGAAGAAAATTCGATGGGTTTGAGCCACCATGCATTGGTAACTATTGAAACCCTTTTCCCTCAGAACTTCTTTTCAACAGGTCGAAAAGGATACAGATCCAAACTCTTTTGTATATTGTTAAATATATGTTACCTATTGGGATACCTCTATTCTTTTAATGTGAAATATTTATTTAGACCCTCATTTTCAACATATACCTTTATGGTTTAGTCGAATTTCTATTCCATTATTTATAAATAAATGAGTTATTTCTATATTCTTTTCCTTTCCCTAAGATGTTTATTTGATCTTTACTTGGTTTATACTAACATATGCTACATCCTTTCTCTTTGTTCTTTGCAATTCCTTTGTGTATTTGAAATAAATTTTAATTTATGATATGTACCATTAATTCATTGTAAAAATTGATTCTCCTATACAAATACTGTATTGTATATATTCTTTGTTTCTACTAAATTATAACCAAATTTCCTATATTGATATTAACCATATATTTGCTTTTTATGCAGTAAAATGTTTTCTCTGGTTCTTTTCTTTGTCTTTTAAAGAGATTTTGTATATATATATATAGTAGTTTATATTTTTCTCCTACTACAAGTAACCCTTCGATACTCTAAAAAGATTTCTCCTTTTTCTTTTGATGTTTCCAAATCACAACCATTTATATTGTTTACTGATTGTTCGACCACGTTCTTTTCGAGGTCAGAGGTTCCAAACGCCTTGGTTTCTTGTTTCACCTAACATGATTGCAACGTTTGAAGACAAATTCTCTCTTTATGATACAAATTTTTCTTCGTGAACGAAAGTGATTTCTCTTGGCTATTAGCCACTCTTGTATTTATAATTATTCATCCTTCTTGAGTAGAATACTCAACAACTATACATTTTTCTTCCAATTAATTATATAATACTTTCTTTGAGGCTATTTGTGCCTTGCACTGTGTTTTTCAATATACTGGGTAGTGAAGATATGAGTAATATCTTCTAGGCTTTGATCTCTATTGTAATTTGAGAAAGAATGTTTTTATAAATATGATACTAATTTTATTCTTCATTTATGTTTTTAATACCATTTATATCTAGGTGTAACTGGTTATATGAAATGGTTTTGATTTCTTTCTAACTATATTGGGAAATAAGTATGTATATGCATAGTTGCTTTGCATGCATATTTTTATTCAGAGCTTAAAGTTTTTTTTTTTTTTTGAAGATAATACTATTCTCTGTTATGTCTTTTTCTATACAATTCTTGGTATCCTTTCCTTTGAAATGAAAATAGATATATAAATAGTCTACTTCTATTTAAATATACCTTTATGCTTTTCCATAAAGGTTTCCGCAAACAATTATTAGTTATTAAACTAACTTCATATTTATACCTCTATATACCTATATGTTTATATTCCTTCCACACACACACACACATATAGATATATATACACTTAATTTTATGTCCAAACTCTGATTACTAGCCTTTGTACAAACACATCCTAATTACTAATAAACAACATGTAATTTGTATTTATTTTCTAACCACTGCAAAGACTTGCAATTATTCTTAGTACAAAAACAAATAGCGTTGGAAAAATTAACATAATTTTTAGTTTATCTTTTTCTTCAGTTTCATTTTTAATTCTTATAATGATAATAAAACAAAGAAAACATTATTCTAATTCTTCCTTTTTTATCTCATTTTTCCTATTAGTATATTAGCCACTCAAAATAGGAAACATAACACTATTAAATATTCCATTCTTCTAAACCGATTATAAGGAAATAATACAAACTTGAAAAATGTATATGGAAAATTAGTAATAAGTACTTGGCTCCTCCCAACCATGATACTGAATCCAACTAGTAGCCCCCCTGAGCATAACATGCCTGCAAATTATATTTTTTTATCCTCTTCACTTGTTGTTCTCACAATTTCTCTGATATCAACTTGAGTATTTTTTTTTCTCCAGCAAGTAGAGAAAAAAATTCTTTTTTCTTCCTTTATCCATTACCCATCTACCACTTCTTTGGTGGTTGTTAACTACCTCCACCTCACCAATAGGTGGCAGGTAGTTACTAGCTCATTAATGAGCTTTTGTTTCCCACTTCCAAAGATAGGCTTCTGTGTTTTAGGGAAACAATTAATTGCCCAATTCCAATATTTCTCAATAAATCTAATCATCTATATTAGATGCCTAGGACTTACTGATGGGTAATTAATATCCACCAAATATTTTGCAGCCTCATCTATTTCAGCCAAATGTACTACAAAATTAATCTTCCAATTTTTTTTCGTAAAAATGAAACATCATAATTACATATTTATAATCAGTCATTATAAGTAATAATTACTGATAATTAAATCCTTCACATGTTTTTCAGACTTAAAAATTCAAAAAGGAAACACACATGTACACAATTAACTACATAAAACATCAAGTCAGGGGATATCACATCCTACCCCTCTTGAATTTGACACTGTCCCGATGTTTGATCACATTTTTTTAAGCACTTCCCAACTTGTTAAAAAAAAAAAAGGATACACTTTTTTACAAGTATCCTCCAACTCCCAAGTTTCCTCTTTTGGACTAAAATGTTTCCATTGAATCTCCAACTTCGTTATATCTCTATTCTGAAGTGTGACTACTCTCCAGTCTAAAATACATAGTGGTTCTACTAGGAACTTTCCCTCTGGTTCCACCTATACAAAATTCCAATCAATTATATGAGTTTGTTCATGCACATACTTCTTTAATAAAGGCACATGAAAGACATTATGAAATTTGATATTTGCTGGAAGGGAAAGTTGGTAAGTAACTAGTCTAATTCTAGCTAAAACTTCAAAAGGTCCACTGTATCTAGGTGATAACTTAACACAATTTCCAAGTCTAAGTGTTCTTTTATTTGGTTTTAATTTCAAATATACATGATCTCCAACATTGATTTCCTTTTGAAGCCTTTTCATATCTGCATAACTCTTTTGCCGATCTTGTGTTGTCTTTAAATTTTACTTGATTTGTTTAACCACTTCTTCCATTTCTTTTAACATATCTGGCCCCAATACTAACCTATCTTCAGGATGATACTAACTTAGAAGTATTTTTAATTTTCTACCATAAATTACTTCAAAGGGACTCATCTTCAAATAATTTTGGTACCCATTATTATAGGAAAAATCAACTAGGTGAAGGTAGTCTTCCCACTTAGTTGGTTTATCCATAACATACAACCTGAACATATCTTCTAAGATCTAATTAGTTCTTTCTATTTTCTCATCAATTTGTGGGTGATAGTATGTACTAAAGTTTATCTTTGTTCCCATTCCATAAAATAACCCCTTCCAAAATTTTGAAGTGAATTTGGCATCATGGTCTGAAATTATGATTTTGGTAATATCGCAAAGCATAAATATATCCTTCATGAAAATTTCTGCTATGTTGATAGATTTAAAAGTAGATTTAACAAGAATAAAGTGTGAAACTTTGTTAAGTGTATCTACCACTACAATTATTGAATCATGTTGCCTTTTAGTCCTTGGTAGTCCAATAATAAAATCCATGGATATGGTTTCCCATTTCCATTATGGATTTGGAAAAGGTTGTAACAACCCTACTGGGTGTTGATGGGAAGCCTTCACTTGTTGGCACTCTAGAAACCTAGCCACATATTCTTTTGTCTTAGATTTCATATTGGGCCAATAGTAATCCTTCCTTAACATAATTATTAACCTTTGATACCCAAGATGACCAATTGTTGGTTTCTTATGTAACTCATCTAACACAAATGTTTTTTGAGTCATTAGAAAAGTAAATTCTACCTCTAAAAAACATCAATTTTTCATCATTTACTGAAAAATCAACTTCTTCTTCATTCAAAAACTTAGTTTCTTTCATTTTATTTCTAATTTGCAAATATTCTTCATCAAAATATGTTGTTGTTTTTATCTTTCTAACCAAATCTATCTACAAATTTGTTGCTGCAAGTGTACATATTTGATGTAATTTTCTACTCAATGCATTAACAATTTTATTTTCTTTGCCTTTAATACGTACAATTTCAAAATCGTACTTGCTAAGAAATGTTAACCATCTACCTTGGCAAGCATTTAGGTTTGGCTGGTCAAAAATATATTTGAGGCTAACATGTCTGTTCTTAACTGAATTTTCCTCCCAATCATATAATGTCTCCACATTTTTAAGGCATTTGTTATGGATTCAAATTCCAAATCATTTGTAGCATAACTCTTTTCGTGGTCCTGTTGGCATTATGGTACATGTGTTGCCCTTGATGGCAACCCACTCACAGGTTAGTTCAGATTTGATAAATGGAAACTCACATTGTAACAAGTAAATTCAGAGGTAATAGGGAAATACATAAGAACAAGATGTTGGAAAAAAGGACTATAGATTGGAATCAAGAAGTTGAAGAAAAAGAATCTTTTAAGTTAGTTTAAGTTGTATATGCAGGTTCACCTAGTCCAAGTGGAGTATACAAGCAGGTTCACTGAACAAAAAGCGCGTATAAGTATGCACGCACTTTCACAAGAGTAAAAGTGCGTATGAGATGAAAAATTAAGGAAATTAAGATAAGTAAATACCATGGGTCCATACCATGGTATCAACCCACAATATTGAGCAGAATAACGGGTACTTGATCCCGTCTAAGAATACCACAAATTCTAAGTGTTGATTTGGTTCGAGGTATTGAAAAAGGCTAAAACTATATAAGGAGGAGAAGATAAAAGGGTTAAGTGTGCAAGTGAAAGGGTTTTTCATGAATACTTCTATCTAAAGTATACTTTATGTTGTAAGGGCTATGGTTATGATATGATCTAGAATATCTTGTGCACCTTTGGATAAAATGTTGGATCAGGATCATGAGACCTGAAATGACTTATTATTGTATGATTTGATACTGAATGGGCTAAATCTGAATGCTAACACATGTTTTATTCATTACATGGTATGATCTAGGTATGTCTGAAGTTTGGAATAGTTGCGAAGTTATCAGTTATTATTTGCAGATCTATACGCTGGTTTGCCTTGGTGAAGGCGTGCATACATGTTGGTTCGGCACTACCAAGTAGCGTATGCAGAAGAAAATCCTGTTGTTCAGAGATGATTGATCTGTCTGATCAATGTTGTTGTTTTACTGTTGTCTGTTAATGATGTCTTCATAGATCTCAAAGTAGAACTAATTGTATAAGGAGATTGAGTCTGGTTGATTGATTGATTAACTGAGAAAGGGGATCTTTACTGCTATCTGTTTAGAACTCTGTAAATTGACAGTAGATATTTAGAATATCACTAATTGGTGCAATTTGTGGTTCATAGGTTTTATGATTCAATATTTTTAAAGGTATACGTAGGTTGGGTTAAAGGAAGTAGCATATACATGCAGGTTAGCTACACTGAAGTAGCATATACATTTTGACATATGATTTTTGAGATTGTAGTTGGTTCTGATTGTTGATGCAGTGTTTTGGGTTCAACTCGGTGTTTTGGTGACAGTGATTTGACTATTCAAATTGACTGATTGTTGGTAGATGCAGTTATTGCAGTGGTGATTGATTTTGAGCTTCAATGTTACTGATGGGTCCAGTATGAAATTTGATGAACGTGACCTTCATATTGTGTGGTTGTGTACCAGGAGTATTTAGTCTGAAAATTTATGAAACGTTGTCCCCGGAGGAAGAGTGAAGGTAGTAGCCTTCTGTAGGCTAGCTCCTATGTACTGGTAAACATATCAACCAATACAAGAGCTAGGGGGTTGGAGCTCTGTTCTAGTAGAAGTTGGAAAACAAGAGAAGGTTGTAGCCTTCAGCAGGTAGATGCTTGCGTACTGGAAAAGTTTGCACCAGTACAAAATAAACAATTTTTACTATAGGAAGATTGAAGACTGAGACGAAAACAACGATGGTTTTTTCCCACATTAGATTTCTACCAGAAAAATCTTGGTGTTCATGTGTGCTTCTTATGTGTGTTGATTTATTCTATTCTTATTGCATCTATTTATTGGTTAATGCATCACACTCTGATTTAAGACAATGAATTAGCTATTTACTATATATATGCTGGTTTCATTCTTTATAGTCGTGAACATACGCTGGTTGGTTTTAGTAAAGTAGCGTATACTATTTGAAAAGGAAAATCATTATTTTGAAAGTTAAAATATTGATTCACCTCCCCCTCTTAGAATTTTTCCCAACAATTGGTATCTGAGAAGGTCCTTCAGAAGAAGCTTGATTGCTTGAAGGGAGATCTCTCAAGATGAAAAATCACGAAGGCATAAGATCTATCAGACCACCAATCTTCAACAGAAACAACTTAATATATTGGAAGATAAGAACCAAAGCCTATCTTCAGTCGCTTGGAGATGATGTTTGGGAAATTGTGGAAGGAGGATACCAATTTCTAGCAACAATACCCATAGATACAATAGGAAATAAGTTATATGAAACCAATGCCAAAGTCGTCAATACTTTATTGGGAAGTCTTTCAGAATTAGAATTCATCAAAGTCATGCAGCTCAAGACAACCAAAGAAATATGGGACAAAATGATTCAGAGCTATGAAGGATACTCCCAGGTAAAACATGCTAAGCTCCAAACTCTCAGAATTCAATATGAAACTCTCAAGATGCATAGTGATGAAAGTATTGCTAGTTACTTTTTATGAGTAGATGAGATTGTAAATTGTATGAAGAATCTAGGTGAAGAAATAAAGGAGGCTACTTTAGTAGAGAAAATTTTGAGATCCCTATCTTCTAAATTTGAGTCAAAAGTATCTGCCATTGAAGAGAAGCAAGATCTACAATTTGTTACTGTTGTTCAACTTCATGGAATTTTAACTGCCTTTGAAATGAGGAAAGGAGGTCCATTAGATATTAGAGAAGCCACTTCAAAAGCTTCAGCAAAGGGAAAAGAAAAGGAAGATCTCAAGGAATCAGGATATATTTCAAAAGAAGTTGAGGTAAACTCTGTAAAGAAGCTTCAACAGGGTTCCGGAAGATTCAAAGGTAAGCTTCCATTTAAAATTTTTTCTTGCGGTAGAGTTGGCCATTATGCTTCTAAATGTCCTCATAAAGATAATCATGAAAAAGGAAAGGAGTCTTCAAAAGGTAATAGAAAACATTTTGTTAATAGAAGAAATTATTATACTCATGAAGATAGTGATCGCTTGTCTTATAGTGATGAAGATGAATCTGAACAAGATTTTAAACTACTCATGGCTTATGACAATGATGATTTTATGGATGCATTAGAAGAGGAAGATTTTATTGAAGAAATCACTCAACTTAAAATCTGTTTGGAAGAAAATAATATGGTCATAAACACTTTGGCACATCAAATCACTGAAAGAGAAAAGCACAATGAAAAATTAGAATGTGAAGTAGTGGGTCTAAGAAAAGAACTTGAGAAGACAAAATCTCTTAATCTTAGATTTGCTAAAGGATCAGAAACCTTAGATGAAATCATCAAGGTTCAACGTTCTTCGCTTATAAATATTGGTCTTGGATCCACTATAGAAACATCCCAACCAGAAAAGCCTTCAGTTAGCACCAAAATCTATCTTGATGCAACAAAAACCAGTGCACAATGCATCAATCCTCAGTAAAGGCCTAAATATACTTCCCAGGTAAATCATGCTCATTTTACTCCAAGGGTGGACATCAATAGAAGCACCAATCAAAAGGTAAACAACACCAAAATATTTTATGATCACATAAACTTATTCTTTAATGGACAATGTTTTTCATGCCATAACTTTGGTCATAAAGCTACTCAATATGTTGCTTAAAAGATTATCATGACTAGAGAAGCGAGAAAACAAAGGAGCGTGATAGGAATCAAGAAAAGTTCTTATAATAACTTTTCTCCTCTTGAATATGAAATTGAATGTTCATTTTGCAATAACTTTGGTCATGAAGAATCTGAATCTAGGAGAAAATTTTGGCCAACATTTCAAAAGGAGCAAACATCATCAAATTCCAAGGTATGGAAAAAGAAGGAATTTCATTCAGAAAGATGTGGCATTGCTCTGTTTGCAGAAGGACAAGAAAATTAGTGGTACATTGATAGCGGATGCTCAAAACACATGACATACGATAAAGATAAACTCCTTTCATATAATGCTTTAGAAAAGGAAAAGAATGTCTCTTTTGGAAATGGCACACCAACTATCATTAATGGTAAAGGTTCTATTTATTTGAAAGAAAAGGTTAAAGCTGGAAATGTTATGTATGTTGATGGTTTAAAACATAACTTGTTGAGTGTTAGTAAAATGTGTGATCAAGGAAATGAAGTAGTGTTTCGATCAAAAGGATGGGTGGCTCGTGAGCTTGACACAAGATAAACCATAATCAAAAGTACAAGAACTCCAAGCAATCTATATATACGAAAAGGAGGTCAAGAACAATGTTATCTAAGAAAAACAAAAGAAATTTGGCTATGGCACAAAAGATTGGGGCATCTGAGCTTTTCTCAGATAAGAAAATCATGCAGGCTCAAGGCTATTCATGATCTTCCAGATATCAACATCCTGGAAAAGACCATCTGCAAACCATGTCAATTCAGTAGAAAACTAGAGTTCAATTCAATGCTAAAGAAGGATCAAAAAGTAAGCCTCTTGAACCCATTCATACTGATCTATGTGGACCAACAACGAAAAAGTCACCTTGTGGAGAAGAATACTATATTTTATTCATTGATGATTTTTCTAGAATGTGCTGGATTGGTTTACTAAAGCATAAAGACGAAGAATTTGAAAAGTTTAAATTCTTCAAAGCTTTAGTTGAAAATGAATTAGATCTAAAAATCAAATGTCTCAGATCTAATCGGAGAGGAGAATTCATATCAGATGAATTTTTTGAATTTTGTGAACAACATGGAATAAAAAGACAGTTCTCTATTGCTAGAACTCCTCAACAAAATGATGTGGTGGAAAGAATGAATAGAACAGTTCAACAAATGGCTCAAGCTATGCTTGATGAATCTAGAACCCCTGACCCCTTCTGGGGTGAATCTGCACATACTATTGTAAATATTCTCAACAAAGCTCATGTTCAGGTAAACAATGATCAAACTCCATATGGTAAGCCTCCTACTGTAAAACACTTTAGAGTTTTTGGAAGCAAATGTTTGATCAAAAACGCTGATGAAAAATTTGGTAAGTTTGAACCTAGAGTAGACGAAGGAATACTTCTTGGTTATTCATCTAGAAGTAAAGGATAGAAATGTTATAATAAGAGACTTCAATTTTTTTTTGAATGCATTGATGTTGTAACCGATGAAGCATGCAAAAATCCGGAACAGTTGAAATCAACAAATGAAGATCATAATGATGAATACGATGAATTCTTTCCTGTATCAAATCAAAATGATATAGAGGAAGAAACCAATGAAGAATCAGAAGAAGATACAACTAACAGGGAAAAGACTCAGGTATGTTCAAAAGAATCATCCAGAATCTCAAATTCTAGGAGAAAAAGGATTTGGAGTACATAAAATAAGAACTCTTGTAGGGGCTTCTAGTTATCTAGCATTACTATCCTCCATAGAACCACATAAGGTTAATGAAGATAGCAAAGATGAATGTTGGGTTAAGGTCATGGATGAAGAACTTGATCAATTTGAAAAGAATGATACTTGGGAATTAGTTCCTAGACCTCATGATAAAAATGTTATAGGAACAAAATGGATATTCAAGAATAAGTTGAATGAAAATGGAGAGGTTATTAGAAACAAAGAAAGGCTTTTTTGTAAAGGGTATGCTCAACAAGAAGGTATAGACTTTGAAGAAAAATTTGCACCTATTTCCAGACTTGGAGCCATAAGAATGTTTCTTTCTCTTTCAAGTTTTCGAAAATTCAAAGTGTATCAAATGGATGTAAAATCCGCATTTTTTAATGGAGATTTAGAAGAAGAAGTTTATGTTGAACAACTAGAAGGATTCATTCTAGGAAATGATGGAAGGCTTGTATGCAAACTCAAAAAGTCTCTATATGGACTGAAACAAGCTCCAAGAGCTTGGTATTATCATCTTGACAAATATCTTCAACAACAAGGTTTCGCAAAAGGATATGCAGACAACAACTTACACATAAAAATTGAGAATGATAAACTGCTAATTATTATTGTCTAAGTTGATGATATCATCTTTGGCAGTAATGAAGAATATACGAGTCAGAACTTTGCTTCTGTTACGCAACAAGAATTTGAAATGTCTTTACTTGGTGAACTAACTTATTTTCTTGGTCCACAATTACAACAAACAAAAGATGGCATTTTTCTTTCACAAACTAAATATCTCAAGAAGATTCTGAAGAAGTACGTAATGGAAGATTCTAAACTAGTATGTACTCCAATGTAACAAGATGTTGTCTAAGTTCTAATGATGAATCTCCTACAGCGAATCAACCAGCGTACAAATCTATGATTGGAAGTCTACTTTATCTAACAAGTACTAGACCAGATATCAAGCATGTAGTAGGAATTGTTGGAAGGTTCCAAACCAATCCAGAGGAATCACATCTTCGGGCTGTAAAAAGAATATTCAAATATCTCCAAGGAACCCAAGACTTTGGTCTATAGTATCCTAAAGATACAAATCTCACCCTTCATGCATATATAGATGTGGATTGGACAGTAAATGTTGATGATCAAAAAAGCACTAGTGGAGGTGCATTCTGTATGGGATCACAATTAGTGTCTTGGCTCAACAAGAAACAAAGTTCGATTGCCTTATCTACAGTTGAAGTAGAATATGTGGATGTTGCATCTTGCTGCACACAACTACTTTGGATGATGCAAACATTACAAGATATTTAAATCACATGTTCTCCACCCATCTCCATTCTATGTGTTAATATAGGTGCCATTAATATTTCGAAAATTCCAGTCATGCAGTATAAGACCAAGCACATACCCATTAAGTACCACTTTCTACGAGAACAAGTGCTTGAACAAAAGGTTAAATTGGAGTATGTTCCCTCCAAAGAAGAAGTTGTTGATACATTTACCAAACCTCTTCCTAGAGAAGCATTTGAATATCTCAGATAAAATTTGGGAGTTGTTTTTGCCTCATCCTGCTATTAAAACCAGTTTCAGAGGAATGTTTTCTATACGCGAGGTTCATAAAGCACAGTTGCGTATATACACGAGTTTTTTGTGGGTGTAGGAGTGTATATGTTTTTCTGATAGAAAAACAGTGGGCCAGACTCAAGATTAGTTTCTAACATAGGTGTTTAGTTTGATATTGATGGTTACAGTCTGCTGATATGCTTTGTTCATTGTTGTTTATCTTACTGATGAAGATGCCTTGAAGAATGATTTGTTGACAATGCACAGGTAGCAATGATTCAGGGGGAGCATTAGCCTTCAAAAGCATTATGCATTGCTGGCATTATGGTTGTTGAATTTAGCTATGGTTTCAGATATTCATATCATTTGTTGTAAAGGTCATGCAAATATCTATGGTGTAATATGTCTCTTTCTGTCATAGTCTATTTTGAATGAGTCCTTTTGGACATATGATGCAATTTGTACCCCCACTATGCATGGGAGGATGATGTAATAGTTGCAATGTTTCAGTCATGTATAAAAATTTGGTATATCCCCACTTGGTTGGATGAATGGTGTATGTATGAGTCATTGGTGATAGGAATGTCATACTCACATAGTTGAGTCATAGAGTCATACTAGCCTTTTGAAAAATATATTTGTAGACTTGACATGTACTTAGGGGGAGCATGGACATCATAATGTATCTCAAAGGGGGAGAATATCTTGGTCCACCCTTCTCCCTTGATGTCAAAGGGGGAGAGTATCTTGGTTTTGCTTGATATATCTAACATGTTATACGGCTTGAAGTAATCAACACCAACATGGTTGCTAACAGGTCAATTCAGATTTGATAAAGGGCAACACACATTGTAACAGGTCAATTCAGAGGTAACAGGGAAATGGTATAGAAGAACTGGATGTTGGAACAAAGGACTACATATAAGAATCAAGAAGTTGAAGAAAAGGAATGTTTTAAGTTAGTTCAAGTTGTATACGCAGGTTCACCTAATCCAAGTAGCGTATACAAGCGAGTTCACTGAACAAAAAACGCATATACGTATGCATGCACTTTCACAAGAGTAAAAGTGCGTATGAGATGGAAAATTAAGGAAATTAAGATAAATAAATACCAAGGTTCCATACCATGGTATCAGCCCACAATATTGAGCGGAATAACGGTTACTTGATCCCGTATAAGAATACCACAGGTTCTAAGTGTTGTTTTGGTCTAAGGTATTCAGAAAGGCTAAAACTATATAAGGAGGAGAAGATAAAAGGGAGAAGTGTGCAAATGAAAGGGTTTTTCATGAATACTTCTATCTGAAGTATAATTTATGTTGTAAGGCTATGGTAATGGTATGATCTAAAATATCTTGTGCACCTTTAGATACAATTTTGGATCTGGATCATGAGACTTGAAATGACTTATCATTATATGATATGATAATGGATGGGCTAGATATGAATGCTAACACATGTTTTATTCGTTAAATGGTATGATCTGGGTATGTCTGAAGTCTGGAATAGCTGCGAAGTTATAAGTTATTATTTGCAGATCTATACACTAGTTCACCTTGGTGAAGGCATGTATACACGCTGGTTCAGCACTACCAAGTAGCATATGCAGAAGAAAAGCCTATTGTTCAGAGATGATTGATCTATCTGATCAGTTTTGCTATTTTACTACTGTCTGTCAATGACGTTTTCATAGATTTGAAAGTAGAACTGATTGTATAAGGAGATTGAGTCTGGTTGATTGATTGATTAAGTGAGAAAGGTGATCTTTATTGCTATCTGTTTAGAACTCTGTCAATTGACAGTAGATCTTTAGAATATCATTGATTGGTACAATTTTTGGTTCAGAGGTTTTATGATTCAGTGCTTTTAAAGGTATACACAGGTTGGGTTAAAGGAAGTAGCATATACATGCAGGTTGGCTACATTGAAGTAGCGTATACATTTTGACATATGATTTTTGAGATTGCAGTTGGTTCTAATTGTTGATGCAATGTTATGGGTTCAACTCTGTTTTGGTGACAATGATCTGACTATTCAGATTGACTGATTGTTGGTAGATGCAGTTATTGCAGTGGTGATTGATGAAACATGGCCTTCATATTGTGTTGTTGTGTACCAGGAGTATCTAGTCTAAAAATTTATGAAACGTGGTCCCCAGAGGAAGAGTGAAAGTAGTAGCCTTATGTAGGCTAGCGCCTAGGTACTGGTAAGCATATCAATGAGTACAAGATCTGGGGGCTGGAGCTCCCTTCTAGTAGAAGTTGGAAAACAAGAGAAGGTTGTAGCGTTCAGTAGGTAGATGCCTACGTACTAGAAAAGTCTGCACCAGTACAAAATTTGTAAATAATTTTTATTATAAGAAGATTGAAGACTGAGACAACAATAGTGGTGGTTTTTTCCCACATTGGGTTTCTAGCTGAAAAATCCTGGTGTTCATGTGTGTTTCTTATGTGTGTTGATTTATTATGTTCTTACTGCATCTGTTTACTGGTTAATGCATCACACTCTGATTTAAGACAATGAATTAGCTATTTACTATATATGCAATGGTTTCATTCTTTATAGTCACGGACATATGCTGGTTGGTTTCAGTAAAGTAGTGTATACTGTTTTAAAAGGAAAATCATTATTGTGAAAGTTAAAACACTAATTCACCCCCCCTCGGCATTTTTCCCAACAAGTCCTTTAGCTTCCTAGACTCATAACTGATTACATGACCATCTTGAATTAAAACACCTCCAATCCTTCTTTACAAGCATCTATGCACACAACACATTCTTTATTAGGGTTGACTACTTTTAGGATGGGAGCAGTGGTTAATAACTGCTTTAACTTATCAAAACTATCCTGACACTTTTGACTCCATTAAATTTTTGTCCCCTTCTTTTGCAAGGAAGTAATGAGATAGGCCAATTTAGAAAAGCCCTCTATAAATCTTCTATAGTAACAAGTAATCCCCATAAATTACCTGACATCAAATATATATTTAGGTACTGGCTACTCAATAATAACTTTAATTTTTTTTTGGATCTACATCAATCCATTCTTTAGACACTATATGTCCTAAATACTAAATTTGTTCTTTATATAATGAGCACTTTCTAAACTTATCATATAGCTCATTCTCTCTAAGTGTTTGAAGAACAATATGCAAGTGTTGATCATGTTCTTCCTTACTCCTAGATTAGAATGAAATATCATTTATAAATAATATGACAAAATTATCAAGATAAGGACTTAACGCACTATTCATCAAACACATGTAGGTTGTTGGTGCATTAATAGAGAGTCCAAATGGCAACACTACAAATTCGTAGTGTCCATATCTTGTTTTGAATGTTGTTTTATGTATATCTTCATCCTTGATCCTTATTTGATGATATCTTGATCTTAGATCAATTTTTGAAAAGATTGATGCTCCTTGAACTTGGTTAAACAAATCATAAATTTGGGGTAAAGGGTATTTATTTTCAATTGTCATTTTGTTTAGCTTCCTATAATCAACACATAGCCTCATTATCCTATCTTTATTTTTGACAAATAAAATTGGTGCACCCTTAGGAGACACACTAGGCCTTATGTATTTTTTTATTAAGTAGCTCTTGTAATTGAATCTTCAGTTCCATTAACTCAGGGATACTCATCCTATATGGAGCTTTGGATACTGGAACAACTCCAAGAATGAGATCTATAGTGAAATCTATATCTCTTCTTGAAGGAATTCCTGATATATCCCCAAGAAAGACATCTTTATATTGTTGTAAAATAGGGTAGTCTTCTAAAGGTGGTTTTTATTTGTTTTCAAGTAAATTCGCAACCTAAACAACAAACATTTTACAACCTTTGCGAGCACATTTATGCTATAATTCCCTCCTTGGTTACTCTTGGAAGTATTTGGAAAAGATGGTTTCTTGAACCCTTTTTTCTTATTGATGAACTTCTCATGTTTTTTGGTCATCCAACTTTTTGAGTTGTCATATTTCTTCTGATTTTGAGCAAAAAACAACTTTGCCTTTCTTATAGTTTCATCCATAGTTTTCGGGTTATCGAACTCAATTCTTTCTCTATATGAGAAAGGTAAAAAACTAAAATCTTTGTATTTTTTCCTTTTCCTCCTTCAAGTACAACACATATCTCAACAAACTCATCCATAGTAGACTATCCCAATCTTAACTTATGAGACTCTCTAGCTTTTTCATCGAAATACCTTTCAGTTATATATTTCATTTTGAATTCTTTTCTATAGATTTCCAAGTCATATTTTTACTTCTGATTATTTTAACCAAATTTGTTCCCCCTCTCCTCCCCCCCCCCCCCCCCACCCCCCCACCAAACATAAGGCTGCCTTACTAGTCAATTGATAAGTTGTCAATCTTGCCTTCAAATTACCCGGATAATTGTAGACCTCAAAGAATATGGACATATTGAGAAGCCATGTTTCTTCTCCTTTTTCGGATTCACCATTAAAATTAGGAGGTATAATTATTTTAAACTCCCCTTGAAAATAAGATGTATTTTTTTTTTCTTTCTAGATCCAAATGTACTACTTCCAGATTTTTGTTCTTCTTCTCCATCAAACTCATGAGTTTTGCTTCCACTATAAGTTATAGAGTCTGTGGTGTCTATTGACTCACTCCTAGCTCTCTTCTTATGATTTTTTGTTGTTTTCTTATTGATTCTATATTCTTCTAATTTTTCAACACATATCCATTATCTCCTCTTATTCTTATTTAGTTTCTTAAACTTGGCAGCATATCCTTAATCCACATGTTCACAGATATGGATATTTGGGGATATGCACAACCCTAGCACCAATGATAGGGATTTGATCAAACCTAATCAATGATTCATATGTAGATAGGGTTTTTGTGCTTACCAATGACTACTATCTTGTCCATCCTTTTCGTTGATTGTTTGCTCATTTTGTTTGTTTCCGCTCGGGTTCTACGATTCTACAACTTAGTTCCATTTTAGGGTTTTTTTCATTGATTTTAGCATTCTATAGTGTGTGAATTCTACCATTATACTGTTGCACTATGGTATTTTTTGAACGCTTTGGTTTCTTCATTACATTGACATACTCCTTTGAATCATTGAGAGATTCTCTTTGGTAAATCTTTATTTCTTGTTACAATAATTCATAACTTGAAATGATGTATTTATTTTATTCAATGTTCTTGTTAAAATAATCGAATTATTTCACTACATGAGCCTGTGACTAAGTTTATTTATAGTGTTATGTGTTTTTGCAGGGAAATCCATTCGATATACCATTAAGGTTTGAATGAATTCACTTAGCCCTTTCAATTAATTAGATGTTGGTCACACGCTAGTCAAGGAAGAAAATATGATGGGTTTGAGCCACCATGCACTGGTAACTAATGAAACCATTTTGATCCAAAAATTCTTCTCAGGCAGTTGAAAACGATATAGATCCCTTTGCTTTAATCAAGGGTTTTTATTTTGGTTGGTTCAAAAATTATAATGCTGCCTTACCAGTCAATTGATAAGTTGTCAACATTGCCTTCAAATTACTCGGATAATTGTAAACCTCAAAGTATTTGGATACATTGAGAACCGATGCTTCTGCTCCTTTTTCAGATTCACCATCAAAATTAGGAGGTACAATCATTTTAAACTCCCCTTGCAACTAAGATGCAGTTTTTTTTTTTTAGATGCAAAGGTATTACTTCCATATTTATATTCTTTTTCTCCATCAAGCTCATGCGTTTTTCTTCCACTATAAGTTATAGAGTATGTTGTGTTTATTGACTCACTCTTAGCTCTCTTCTTATGATTTTCTATTGTTTTCTTATTGACTTTGTCTTCTTCTAATTTTTTCAACAGATATCCATTATCTCCTCTTTTTCTTCTTTAGTTTCTTAAACTTGGCAACATCTCCTTAATTCACATGTTCACTGAGATGGATATTTAGGGAGATGCGCAACCCTATCACCAATTTAGAGATTTGATCAAACCTAATCAACGGTTCATATGTAGATAGGGTTTTTGTGCTTACCAATGACTACTATCATGTCCATCCTTTTCATTGATTGTTTTCTCATTTTGTTTTGTTGCCGCTAGGGTTCTACAACTCTACAACTTAGCTCCATTTTAGGTTTTTTTCATTGTTTTTAGCATTCTATAGTGTGAGAATGCTACCATTAGACTGTTTCGCTATGGTATTTTTTGAATGCTTTGGTTTCTTCGTTACATCGACATAATCCTTTGAATCATTAAGATATTATCTTTGGTAAATATTTGGTTCTTGTTACAATTATTCATAACTTGAAATGATGTATTTATTTTATTCAGTGTTCTTGTTAAAGTAATTGAATTATTTCACTACATGAGCTTGTGACGAAGTTTATTTATGGTGTTTGGTGTTTTTGCAGAGAAATCCATCCTATATACCCTTAAAGTTTGAATGAATTCACTTGGCCCTTTCAATTAATTAGATGTTGGTCACACTTTAGTCAAGGAAGAAAATTTGATGGGTTTGAGCCACCATGCATTGGTAACTACTGAAACCCTTTTTATCCAAAACTTCTTCTTAATAGGTTGAAAAGGATACATATCCCTTTGCTATAATCAAGGGTTTTTTCTTTTAGTTGGTTCCAAATATATATATATATATATATTATGAATTTGAATCTTTTGTTTCCTAAATTATTTTATACAACATCAAATATATGTTCCCTATTGGGATACCTCTTGTCGATGAAAACTCAGCTTTGTGAAAAATGTTAATGAGGGTTTTCAAATAAAATCATATTTAGGTATTATTTGTCAAATTCTATGTTTATGACCTCATATAGGCCTCAACTTTATTACAAGTGATAGGATGTAAATTCTGTTGATATACATGTACATACTGAATTCATACTTTGTTATTAAACCCTACTTAGTGTTGATGGTTGGGTCATTTAATTACATATTGGAAACATATCTCATTTGTTACTTGAAACACTAGTTGTGTATGAATTTTATAACATACATTCTATTTGATTCCTAAAGGTTTGACTATATATTTATTATATACCCTGCTAGGGTTTGGAATATGCATTTATTCCTTTAACAATTTTGTATTTGGTTGTTTTTGGGTTCTATTCTTTTACTGTGAAATCTTTATTTAGATCCCCATCTTTAGCATATACCTTCACGATTTAGTTGAATTTCTATTCCATTGTTTATAAATAAATGAGTTATTTCTATATCTTTTCCTTTCTGTAAGATGTTTATTTTCTCCTTACTTGGTTTATACTAATAGAAGTTACATCCTCTCTCACTATTATTTGTAATTTATTTGTATATTTGAAATAGATTTTAACATCTGGGATGTGCGAATACTTCAGAGTAAACTGATTCTCTTATACAAATACTAGATTATATATATTCTTTGTTTCTATTAAACTATAACCAAATTTCTTACACTCACATTAACCATTATTTTCTTTCTGTGCAATAAATGAGAGTCTTTACTGAGCCATATTTTTTTAGAGGTAATTAAGTATCATTCCTTTTCTTTAATTTGTCCTATAAATAGTTTCTACATATTACATGTTAATTCACATTTTCTCTTACTTCATGTAACCCTTCAATACTCTAAAAACAAGTTCTCATTTTTCCTTTGATGTTCCCAGCTCTGTTATAGAAATATTTGGGCATTGCAACCCCAACCACATATGTCGATAAACCAAGGGCTCTTAAACCCCTAAAAGTGTTGACCCCAAAGGATCAAGGTCAACTGATTACATATGTTCTTCCCTTGCCTTCTCAGGTAGGCCAGGCCAAGGCGTCGACAACGCAGGAAATCTCCAAAAACTATATAGTTCTGGACACATACTGAGTCTCAGTGGTCTGTTTTGCTTGTTTTCTGGCCTTTTTTTTTTTTTTTTTTTTTTTTATGCTCATGTCTATGGTTTTTTGGTCGGTTCTAGTTATGGGCTACTCTTTTGTTGCCCTTAGACCTGTATGTAATCGAACAGATGCAGTGTTTATTTTGGATGATCCCCATTCCTCTGCTGCCCTGCGTGGTGCGCTCTGGGGTTCAATGGTAATCTATATGGCCAGCGATAAGTAGAAGGAGGTCAGTGACTGCTCTGGCAGTTTTTTGTAAACTATGTATTTTTCATCTAATATAACAAGCTGATTTACAAAAAAAAAGGTCAACTGATTACATAATTTCTCAGAAGTTCTCCCTGAAAAACTACTTAGAACTGGTCAAACCTGGACCATACAGACTGCTCCATGCTGAGGGTGCGATGCATCTCACCTGTTACAAATAAGGAGTGCGATGCATACTGAAAATCCCTTCGGTAGGCTGCGATGAGTGAGAGCAGACAAATGGCAGAGGCAGTTTGCTAGGTGGAAACTCATAGAATCTTATAGAAACTGCTCATATGAAACTTGCCTCTCTGAATTTGCCCAGAGATGAGTAAGAGATCATGAAATCTCCAAGTGGAACCAAGAACTATCAGTGAAATGACACTAATCAAAATCCCAGAAGCTGACTCAACCCCCTGCAAATATCTATATATGGATCCCTCATTCCAGAGATCCAGAGGTTGGAATTTTGTATTTTGTAAGGAAGTGTTGTTGGTTTCTCTGTGAAGCATTATATTTTTGGGTGATCTAGCTTTTCATGAGGTGAAGAGGGCTTTCATGCTGGGAGGATGGCGTTGTATCAGACAACTGGGTTGTAATCCTCTCTTCTACTACTTCTATCAATAAAGTTATTTGAGTTTCCCTCCATATACTTGTATATTTCTGAATCTTGTTTTTGTGTATGCATTTGTATGGTTAATGTACATCTCAACCTACATTTTTTATGGTATCATAGATCTCTATGCTTTGATGGTATTTTGTTGCTTTTACTCTACAGGTGTTCTTTGAAGCAGGACAAGTGAGAAAGGAGTGGCAAAGCTCTATCTAAGGAGAGAGGAAACAAGCAAGGAGCCAAGCGAAAGACTAAGGTTGGTGCTCTCTGCTTCTCTGTCATCTATCTCCCATAAAGGAAAACACAAGCTACTTTGAATTGTTTGTTTCTAAGATAGCTACCTGTCCTAGTGGGACTAACAGATCTAAATCGACACTAGTTTTCTTGGAAACAAACTGGTGACTCCACTGGGGAACGAGTAGTTTGTTTGTTTGTTACTATTGTTTGCTTTATAAACTACAAAAGGAGCCTGAAGTTAAGCCAGCTAGCCTTCGAACTGCTTTTGCTATGCAACTGCAAAGTAGATCAACACTGCTTCAGTCAATCTCCGTGTTGGTTTATGAACTGAACATCTAACCTGCAAACATCCTAAGTGCCCTGGTGGTAGCTCAATAACCTCATTAGATCATACCTCTATACTTTGTGTTTAATGTCTATCATAAGCTAGGCCTAAATCCTTGAACTTAGCTGCAAACTGTGGGTGAAAACCAAGCTCAGTCTCATCCCTGGACCATCACACTGTCTCTCATTGGCAGTCTGGATGCATCGCACCTCCCATGTGCTGCAGGTGAGATGCATCCCTGTTTCCCTTAAGGACAGGTGCGATGATTGAATGAGAATGTTTCTCTCTCCAGATTTTGGTTTTTTCTTCATTGTTTTCAGCTCTATTCAGTAGTTTTGCTGCCTATGATCAGTATATCACTGTTGAAGCCTTCTTCCTTTACATTATTCAACCTCCATTGGTAAGGAATTGTGAATGTTTTTTAATGTATTTTTCATCATTTACAGTCCTCCTTTGCAAAAAGTAGCTCAATCTAAATGTCGTCTTTTGATTGAAAGTGTCGCAACTGTCGTTTTCAGTCAAGAAAAAGAGTGTCATAAAGTCTTCCTCTTTTTAGATAGTCGATTGTACTTTTTCCATTGTATTTGATTTGAATTGTCAATTCTTTGAAGTGTCAAAAATGATTTTCCATTGAAAAGTGAAAGTGTCGTCTTAGTCTTCCTTTCGTTTTTGAAAAGAAATTGCTAAAGTGTCGCTTTGAGGAAAAGCAGTTCAGATCTATACTTAGTATTCTTTTTGTCATTCTCACATTAAGGAAACGAAAAAACAAATACATGCATGTGCATTTGCATTTAGACTGCATGTGGAAATTGATTTAGGAAAACTGCATTTAGTGTGTGCTCTCTGCT